>MU834186.1:0-48871 GCA_029204225.1 Diphasiastrum complanatum | reverse complement strand
AATCCCGAATCGCGAATCGGGATCGCGATTCGCGAATCGCGCTGCAACTATGTAAGAAACCAACACATATGTCGTCTTTTATCTCAGCCTCCTTTATCGGGAAGAGACATTCCATGAGCAGAAGAAAAATAATGTTCGTGTTTGTGGTATTCCGGACACGCAAAATGCTGACAATGAGGCCAAGCATTTTTGGAAACCAATAGGCCAAATATGTGCTTTATAGAGATGGACATATCTGATACTTTGATCGTGGATCTACCGGTGGTACGGTTCCTAGTAGGTAGGGATTTGGGGGTCCCCGGGGTACCCAGAATGTCCTGGGGCCCTGCCACCTTCATATGGGTTTATGGAACTGTAATGGTATCCATTCCTCGGCCGCTGCAGGAGACTTGGTAGATTTTATATCTCAGGGGGACATTATGTTCTTTACAGAGACACATGAGAGTCAGTATAGAGGATTACCAATTTTCAGGAAATTGTTTGGGACTCGACCTTTCGGTCAGAAACCTAGATCTGTGGTTGGTAGAGGATCAAGCGAGATTGCGTGCTTATATAGAGTTTCACTACAGTCAGTTGTGGAGGTGTTTAAACATGATGAGCAGGCACGCTATCTTTGGATCAGATTATTGGGCAGATATGTTGGATTGGACCAAGATGTTTACATTGCAGCTTGCTATTTTCCTCCTGAGACATTAGCCTTGTCTGGTAGTATGGGTTCCCCCTTACATTGATTTATCCTCAAATGTTTTTCTATTTTCTGAGCGAGGTCAATGTTCTTTTAACCGGAGATTTTGATGCCAGGACATCCTCCAGGCAAATTGAGTTTCGTGATATCGATGTGGATCCCTTGAGGACAAACATGTTGGACAGTGATGACATTGGTATTACTAGGATTTCAGCGGATGCGGCCTGGCCCGATCACAATCTATGGTGAGTACTTTCTTCAGCTGGGAGAGGCACATGAGCTCGCCATTTTTAGTGGTTTCTTGTGCTGGACACATTCTGATGATTTTTACTTGCCACCCTATCATCCATCCTATTTATAAGAGTGGTGACCCTATGAATCCTGGAAACTAACGCACTATTTTGATAGGCCATATTGGTGGCAAAACTTTATGGCACTATCCCCTCCAAACAACAATGAGCCGCAAGGCTGAGATTCGTGGATTACATGCGTTGGGTCAGGCAAGATTTAGAGCTCAGCATTCTACCAGTGAGCACGTTTTTACACTCGGGGCTATTATTGAGGAGGCTAAGTCTAGACATGAGAGGGTGTATTGCTACTTTGTTGATTTTTGGAAGGCATTTTGAATTCTATCCTGAGACACTTATTGATACAGAGATTGTGCGAGCTTGGTGGCCAAATTGATCTTGTATCATCTGTGGAGTCGTGCATGGAAAAAGTGCAATTCCACTGATCAAGCCATGGCATGAAAACATCATGGGATCTATCCTACTTACTCCTGAAAAAATCCCAAGTATGAACAAGGGATGATGAAATAGTTGCCTTAATTGCGTCAATTCCTAGCATGTCTTGCTTGCACATCAACAATTTGTTGCTATAGATTGTTGATTGCTGACAGAAGAACATCAGGATCGAGAAAGAGAAGCAGCAACAATAGCTTCTGCAAGAGGAGATACACGTTGTGTGGATGGGTTAGGCTCCATAACTAGGAATTAGGAAGAGGATATACAAGTGCAAAAAGAGCATAAAATCCACTCACTCTCAAGACTTATTGATCAACTACACCTTCAGTATTGTCCATGGCCGCTACAAAATGTAGAATCAATATGAGAGGAGGCAGAAGCAAAGGTGGAAATCCACCACCTCCCCTTCTAGACACATGAAGGAGGCAAGGGTGACCCACACCCCCCAAATCCACTTGGCAGTAGGCCAGCCAGCCCCTGCTGTGCCACAGAAGCCAGCTGGTTGCAGCTCTGGCCACACAGCTGGTTGCGCTGCCTCCGCAGCATAGGATGTCACGCAGGTAGCATGGCAGCCAATGATGGCCACTGATCTCTTTTTTAGTTTTTTTTTGAAAAAATTGCTAAAGGGTCTCGAAGCCAAGTACACATCCCAGATAACGACAAGTCGCATCCACACAGTCCACGAGTCGCTGGTCAAGTCAACAAAGCCCAGTGCAGCGTCCGGTTCCAAGTTGGGTTTAGAGAACCCAAGGCGTTGGGTCCCTAACATACACCCACCTCTAAAGCCTCAAAAGAAGTTTCCTCCAATAATATTTGAAGACCACGGAAGATGGACAAATGTTGAGACAAGTACAAAATGTGGTAAATGAACTTTGAGAGAAAATTAGTCGCAAAGCAAATCTAAATTTTACATTGATGACCAATATTTAAGCAATTTTGCACCAAAAACTATTTGAAAATGTTTTTTTGGCCACCATTTGCCCTATACAAGGCTCGTCGTTGACAGGCTTCATCTTGGTTCATTGTCTGATATCACAATGCACACTTCCAAGAATTAACTAGATAATCAAAAACCGATAGGAGCTAAGTATAGGACAAACCAACCCAACCAACTAACGCGGAGACACATACAATGCACTCACCCCCAAGCTGCAGGAATCACAATACCATTTACTATTAGGATCCCAACAATGGCATTCCATACTACCATAAACATTCATGAAAGTAAGCCTAATCATGAGTACACCAAGCACACTAGCTAGCCACAAGTATCCACGATACACTTGCCATCACAGAATGAATAGAACGGAAAGGTTTATGGACTTTATATAGACCAATTCCATGGGCGCTACCACTGATATTTCTGGTAATTCCTATCCCCTATGCCTAAACATAGATTGCCACCTCCAGAAACTAGTGTTTCCACCCGGTTCATAATCAACCTTTTCAGAATTGTAAGAATCGGCATGAATCGTGGTTCTGAACCGGGCCGCTCCCAAAAGAATCGAAACGAATCCGAAAAAAAAAATTTGCTTTTTTTTTAATGCTAGAAAATATGTTAAGTAATATCTATAATGTCTAAAATGTTTCTAAAATCTTATAAATACTACATTGCTACTGAATACATGCATTTGAAAGTCCGATGTTGCTTGTTAAAAAATCAATGATCACACATCAATAGCCTATAGATACTACTATATAGGTACTAATTAGTAAGTGAGCAATTACTAGTAAGCTAAGTACATTGGATAAAAGTTTGATCTTTGAATTGTAATTTAAAAATTACAAAACTTACATTGAAAAGCAAAATCGTGAAATTTCGAGTCTTGACCTAGATTCTAGACTATGAACTATAACATAAATCTAGGTCCTCCTGGTCCTCCTAGTGGGGGGTGGCATCGTAGCCTCTTGCACATGCTCATCATCCTCATCCCCAGCCTTTGAGGCCTCATCAGAAGAAGACCCCTGGCATTGATAGTCGCTCTCCTCAGTCTCCTCGGTAGAGCTATTTAAGCTGCCCTCTTAATGTTGTTGTCGAGCAACGGTAGCTTGAATCCGTCGTGATGCACCTCGAGTCACAAGTCCTACACATTGAGATTTGCAGCTATTAGAAAGTACCCAATGCCCAAAATTTTGAGGACCCAAGACCCACGAGATGACCTAGATAGTAGATACTAGAATCTAAATAGTACATACTACAATCTTGAAACTTTTGATTGAAATACAAGACTCAAGTAGTCAAATTTCGATTACCAAGGTTCAAGCCTCAAGCCTACCTGATCGAGCAACAGACTCGCGACGCAAGAGGGTGCATGTATATCCTCCTCCTCCTCTGACCTAGGTGGTAAATCAGGAACCTAGTCATTCGCTCATGTCATGACTCACTTGTGACACAAATTCACAAATAACAAATAAACTAGTCAACTTTCAAGACTTCAAGTACCAAGATGCAAGTAAGCTTCAACGCTAAGCACTCAAGACTCAAGTTCAAGTAGTTCAAGCTCAAGCCTCAAATAAAGTGTTTAAACGAATAGGCATTACATGCATGGGTTCTTTGGCCTCCCTCATATTATCTAGAACGCAAAGGTTTGAATGCACAAACCCGACCCTTTCTAATTGCTCTGTGGAGAGCATGTTCTCTTCTTGGTGTATGAGGGAGTAGATGCTCCGGTTCCTCTCATAAGCTGCTATGGTGTTCCTGTGAGAGGACTCTCAGTGCAATGCATTGTAGCCTAGGAATGCACCCACCATACTTGTCCCACCAAGAAATTGGCCTCAAGTGGCCAACTCTATCTTGCGTCATGGCCCTCTGATATGTGAGGCGGTCTCTCCGAAAAATCATGAGCTCATCGTTGCAGGCCTACAGCTCTGCAACATCTGGTATGACCTCTGGAGGTATTCAAACCACTCATCCTCAAGCTCACGGTAATGGAACTGCTCTGAACCAAATGTCTTCCATAAAGGATGCAACACATGGGCAACTGCATGTAAAGGCCTATGAAACCAGTTCCACTGCTCTCCCACTTGGCCTTTATCTCTTGAACCTTGCAAATTAAAAAGTGAATGTCACCAATTCAGATTGAGAAGGTTCCAACATCAAACTTGAGATTAGATTTGTAGAATGGAAATGACAGAAATTAGAATTAAGAAGGGCCAAGGGATTATAGTGTATACCTGGCAAAACTCAACTCGATGCACTAATCAAGCTACTCACCCAACCTATCCATAAACTCGTAGAGGAGGCCCATGGTGGACCCCTCCCTATCTGTGAGTCGTAGAACGGTGTGGAGTGGCTGTAACTCAACAACAATCAATTTTGCCTTGTCCCAAAAGTCCGATGACAAAATGATGGTCTCAAATCTCCTAGATCGAGACTCAATTGATCTGCTCCACTGTACCCATAGGTTAGAAACAACCATCTGTCTGAGGTTGTGGTGTACCTTTAGGAGCACTCCAAGACTATAAATATGAATGCAAACCTAAACACATTGCAAATTTAACTTTTACAAATTTTGAACAATCATCAAATTTCAATCATCAATGCATCAACGTTCGAAATTCAAAGCAAGTGCCAAGAATCGAGATACAGAAAAGGCTTAAGCTAGCTGCTAATTTCTAAAGTTTAAACCTTAAAACCCAATCTAACATTGAGAATGAGACACCTATCATCAAGAATCAAGATTCAAAGTCCACACCTCGTGAGGCAGGTCTAAGGATCTCCAAATTCTTGAGACCCTCTATCAATTGCAAGGACCTTTGGTTTCTTGGTGACAAACCTCACCAAGAACCATGCAGCATCAAGAACATCTTTCACCCCAAGGAAGAGCTGGACAAAAGCAAGACGTGTATGAGTCATGACGTAGGCCCAAGGAGCTGCTTATGCTTGAAAATTGAGAGCAAAATCAAGAGTCTCGACTCCTCTGTAAGTCGTCACCAATCAACACTCATGGAATGTAGAATCTTTGAACTTAAAACTCAATCTAGATGCAGGAATTGTAGGAATTTGCAATTTATTACTAAGCAGTAAGTTTGAAACTACTACTACGATATACGTGAAATGTCCTCAATCAGTAGGCCAATGTTGTGTGCAGCACATGGAGTCCAAAAGATAGTCGGATAATTCTCCATCACCAAATCCCCCATGGCTTTGCAATTTGCGACATTGTCAGTAATGACTTGCACAGCATTTTGAGGCCCCACCTCAATCGCTTGCACGATGTGTGAGTAGATGTACTCACCTATAACATTAAACAAATTGCAACGAGCATTGAGACTAGCAGCAGATTTTGATTGAGCAACGACAATCGACTCACGAGCATCAATAACTAAACTGATTAAAATTCTAATTAGCAATGAGCAATGAGCATTGAAATCCAACACATGTCATGAACTTGTTACTAACCTGAAACAATGGTGCCAGTTGTCGATGTGCCAATGGCTCTCAAGAACATGGTGCCCACACAGGAAGACACTATAATATCAATGATATGTCGCCTCCTGGTGTCACTCCAACCATCAATCATCATGGTGCACCCGAATTGTTTCCACGATGCAAAAACGGGCTCCAATTCTTTGGTTACATCTTGAACCTTCCTCATCAAATGTGTGGCACGGTATGTGGCCCCTATCGCAGCAACACTCTCTATCATACCCCCCCAAGCAGAAGTCTTTGCTAGATGGAAGGACAACGGTCTTCTAATAACCACATTTGTCGTATGCTTGTTGTCACCCCAAAATGACTACACATAATATTCTCTAAAAGAACCTCTGTAGGGGGGTCTAGAAGTAGAAGGAGCAGCTACATCTACATATGGTGTAGATGTGCCAGCCTCAGGCTTTGTCTCATCCTGACCTGAGGTGGATGCATGATGCCTAGCAGCTAATCCTATTGCAACAAAGAAATTGAAAAATATTTAATACTATAGTCTACAAGTGACAATCACCTTCAAAAATAGAATTCAAAAGCAAAAGTTTAAAGAATTAGATAACAAGTGTATGTACCATGGTGCTCACCTACAGTGACTGTCAGAGGAATGATCTACTCTCTCTGAATCGCTCTCAGTCTTGCAATCATGCTCGATAGCCCTGGAGGTGCCTATGGGGATGCTCCGATCTCATAGCCGCGTATGCAAACAAAGGAGATGCTCTAAGCTCTTGAATACGCACTAGACCACTTGTGTAGCTCACCCAACAATAATTGCACGTCCATCATTTTGTGCCCGAGCTACTGTATCCCAAAGCATCTATGACATGATCCCATATAGGATCTCTATTTCTCATCATGACTCTCAACTCCTGACTCCTTAGTTCTAACTCCTAACTGTCAAGTTTCAACTCCTAACTCTCCTAACTTCTAACACTCCTCTTACCTCTACCACTCCTAACTAAACTCTACCACTCCTAACTCTAAACTCTAACTCTAAACTCTAAACTCTAAACTCTGACTCTAAACTCTACCACTCCTAAGTCCTAACATTGAACAACTCTACTGAAGTCTAACTAGAACTAAATTCACAATTTCACACACACACTTCCTCCTCCTATTCTCCCTCCAAGACTCTCCTAACTCCTAACTCCTAGCTCTACCCTCTCTCCTTCATTCACCTAATAGCAATGGCTAATACTACTAAACACATAAGTTCTAACTTCTCCTAACTCATATTCTAATTTCTCTCCTTCAAAGTGCATTTAACAATCAAGATTAACCTAAGTTGCACATTCACCATAAATGCCATTTCCTCTCTCCTCTCTCCTCTGAGCTCTTTCCTCTCTCCTCTAGGATCTCTCTCCTCCCCTCTCCTTTTCTTCTCTCCTTACACCTCTCCTCAAGTTTCTCCCTTTGAAAGAGGCACAAAAAGAGAGAAAACCCGAATCGCGAATGAATCAGGGCCCGGGCAACAGCAAAAAATTTCCAGTCTTGTTTCTTTCCAATTCGAATCAAGACTGAACGATTCTTTGACAAATCATGATTCACGAAAACACTACTAGAAACCCTAATCCTAGACTCCACAATAAATAGTCATTATGGCTAATATTATCAGCTACTATTAAATATAGGATGCATGAGGCCCTGGGGTATCCTCGATAACCATGGTTCAGGCCTGGTCAACTAGGGTTGACTAGGGACAAGACTCAAGCTACTCCTTATTCTCCATATCTTTCACAATCTAGTATGCAAATCTCGTAGTTGGAAACTTTAGAATTAGTGAAATAAAACAATGAATCAAAACGAGGCAAGAATTCTTTTGATATTTTTTAACATGCACATATACCATAAATTTTTCTTGATTTGATATGTATTTAGGAGTTTTAAAAATTACAATTAAATTAATATAACTAAACATTTGAAATTGTCGAAAAGTAAATAATATCAGAATAATTTAATAACTTAAAATTGAAATTAGAAAGATACGAAATCAAAATAGAAGGGAGTGATAAGACACTTCCTTACAAGAACAAGAGTCAAGAGGACCATCATAGCTAAAGCCAAAACAACTGATTACAGTTTAACCAGCACAACCTTCTTGTATTTTTCAAACATCACAAAGTCATGCCCCCACCTTTTAACTTTGGCTATGATTATGCACCAAGCCTTAGCGAGTTGTTTCACTCCGACCACATTCACACTATCACCTCTCTCTTGTTCACAATACCATCTCTCTGTAACCATGTTTCTCCTCAACTGATCTAGGCTCACATATAGCCTCAATAGATATAGCTTGCAGTTCTAGCTCTATGTAGAAGCTAACCAAACATTGGCGAATCACTTGTATTGATTGAACAATCGACAAATTTGCTTATGCTATAGCATGTCCTTTGCTAAGATCTTCAAATTGGCATTCAAACTTTGACAATACAATGCAACAAAGCAAAGACCGAATTTAGAATCCTTCAATATGCCCACAGCCATAATGTTGCCCTCTTCTGCACAATAATCTCATCCAAGTCATGGCTCTCCAACTATTAACGACATTGAGAAAGGCTAAAGAAAGATAACTTGTATCATCCAATATTAGGATTCTGAATAAGATGCAAATTGTTGTCAAATCAATGAATTTTTGCCAATGGAACCCCTTAATATCGCTCATCGCCTGAAACTCGAATTCTTTGATAGAAAACATTGATTAAAAACTCTTTGGTAGAAAAAATCACCTTGTGTCTTCCTTTCTTCTTCACTCAAAGCAGCCTTCAAACTTTGAAAGGAGACGAGCAAATTCCTCACGTTCTTCCCAAAAATAGTAAATCCTCTCTCTTAAAGCTTTCTCTCTAGAAGAAAGTTGGTTCTAGACATGGCTCTAATACCAAATGCTACGAGCTTGACTCCTCAGCCTCAACTCTTTAGCATTTGAATGAGCTTGAAACAAAGTTGCTAAAATAGTATGAAGTTCAAATGGAGCTCCTACCAAAAAATTCAAGAGAAGATTTTTGAAATTGTTGGAAGAATACAACTTCGATAATTAAAAAAAAAATTGACTCAGAATTAAGATTAGGATCGAGAATAGAAACAACCGAATAGATTTGAAAGTGAAAAATTCAAGTTTTATTGGAACTATGATGTAGTATTTCCTACTTCTAATATCTTCATTTTCATTTTCCATTTCCCAATTCCCATGGATTGAGAACATTTGATCCTTTACTATACCCTAATATCAAGAATTTTGCTATGACAATAGTCACCCATGATCACTTCGCTAGTGTCTTCACGTGGTATTCTCGGTCATATGAATACTCTTATTGTCATTCACGATCAACAGTTATTATACAGGATCCCAAGTTTTATAGCTCCACCTTTATTACTAATGCCTTACCATCTTCCTTTTCTCTGCACCAACACTACTTGTCTGTTGCATCTACATCTTAATTTTGTAATAAATCTTTGATTTGGCAACATCAACATCTTCATTTAACTGCTTTAGCACTTTCCTTCCAAGGCCTCAGCTTTCAGCTTCTTCATTATTATATACTTTGAAGTAGTACAATGTGGGGAATGGCATTTGTGGATTGGGGAGAGTTGATAATATAAATGTTATGAACAGATTATGGCCCTTGGTCCACACTTTACTATTTATTGTTTGGACCTTGATGTGCTAGGTCGGTTGTGTTGGACCAAAAATTATCTATTGCTGGCATTTAATAGGACACTTATTGAATCAAGGTCTCTATTCTTGCTCTCCAAAAAGCGGGTACCGACCTGCAGCCCTAATTAGGTCAAATTTAAGGCCATAATGACTTTCAATGGAACCCATCTCTTAATCGTGGTTGATTGTTTAAAACTAGCCTTTACGTCTCCTAATGGGTGATTGATTGTTTAGAAACTAGCTTTTGTACTAGCATAGCTCAGATCAGGCAAGCTTGGGCTAGATCCAACTGTATACTTCTGAAGATATCATTCTGTCATTACATACAGTGCAATAAAAAATTCTGCAGCATTTTTTCAGATTGTATTAATGCTTTATGAGTGTTTTGGTCATTAACGTACAAAGTTTGGACTTTGCTCAATCTTAAGTCAGCATACACCTATTTGACCATACATAGGATAGAGTGTGACTGACCTGCATGGTGACTAGTCTGTCATCAACTTGCACTTCTTTTGTCAAAAAGTCTGCACCTATTGTTGCCTTGTACTGGTTGTTGAACTTTTTATTGACATACCTGTGGCATGTGAAATCTGTCCATAAGCACTAATCAATACACGCAACCTATCTAACTACGTGCTGAAAAAAGCCCCGTAATTTAAGAAAATAAATATCTATGAATGTTTGACAACTTACTGATTCATCAATGAAGTCTTTCCCACCCTGCAAAAACACGGGAGCAAGTGAAAAAGCTGTCCAAAATGTATCCAAATTTTAAGTATTGGACCTCGTTAAAACAAAGGGGATTTGAATACAGTAAATTCACGGCCACTTGAATTAACTTCATGCCATGCAGCCTGCTTTCGTACTCAAGCATTTGTGTTTGCTGAAATACAGGCAACGAGTAGTCACCAATACACAAGCACAGATCTGTAGTATAGTGTATATACCAAAAAAACTAGCTGATGATCTAGTAAATGCAAATGTGTAACTAGTCACGGGAAGTCGCCAGTGTCCAGAACCACCCTGCGTCAGAAAAACCGTACCCGCTATCTCCCAGGATAATGACCTTCAACAGCGTCCGTCTTCGTGTTGACATATCCTCTAGCAAGCTTGATACTTTCCAAGGTCTTTCTTCCTTTTCTAAGTTGTTAGTGCTCACTGATCACCCGATCTTCAGCAACACCACTTTCTGAGGTCCAAAATTTTTCAAAATGGCTGCAAACAAGCGACAGAGCAAATGCTACGCATACAAAAGCAAGAACTACGCGCTGCTCTATCCCTCACGAGATTATCATGGAGGTCAGGCCTGGGGGCAAAAACGGCACATAGATTCAGAAATATCCTCGGCAAAACCAGCCCACATATAAACAACTCTTAAATAGAGCTGTGGATGATGATCGACGTCGTAGGCTCCTCAGATCTGATCAAATACCTCAGCTCAGCTCAGCTCAGCTCCGCGCAGCGCTTACATATGATCTGACATGCAGCACGCCGTTGAAAGATCTATCGACGCTCCTGAGACATGATGCGACGCCCCCTCTTTGCCTGTTCCTTGCGCGCGCTTTGCCCCCCTCCCCTCCCTAAAGACCTCTTATAAAATTTTTTTGGTATGGTGTGTTTTTCTTGAAGTTTTTTGAAAACTATGATTTCATTGTATACACCACCCATGGGCCATGATGCCACATGGGCATTAAGCCCCTCATGCCCACCACCCAAGCTCTCAAGGCATTCTAGCTCATGCCCTTGGGGCTTTACTCACTCGACTCAAGGCCATAGCGCACCGCCCTCAAGCTTGGGTTCTCAAAAGTTAGAAAGTTCTAGGGGGAGGGATTTCTCCTAAATGGAGAGGCCTCCTTGATGATTGTATCCTTGCCTAGGCAGCCATCTCAAGCACGGAATTATGGAGATCATGCCCAGCCAAGGGATTATAAAATAATTTGTAAACAAAAGTCAATGGTTTAAGCCAGGTAAAGCTCTCGGACGGCGGGTCTTTGCACCACTTCAAGCAACTACTCTCACAAGGCATAAAGTTCTCGCCCGAGGACTTTACCCTATACAAAATAAGTCGAATATTTGACTTGAAAAAAAAAGGGATGGCCCTAAGTGCTTACTCTGATTGGAGAACACTTGTTTACAATTACAGCATATGCCAAGAGCAAATTTGCTTGGCAGTGAGCCTATCCGTGTACCAATATTCGAATAGCATTTTTGCACAAATTCATGTTCTTCTTTGAAGACACGTGTATGAAGGCGAGTGAGACGTGTATGAAGGCCTACACAAATCTATAAGACACGTCATGATTCTTCATTTGGATCATCTTGTTTAGCATCATCGCAAGGGAAGGGAAGCAGAAGCAACAAGACTAGGAAGGAGAATGAGGAGGAGAGTTCTTTACTAGCTTTTTCCTGCCTTTTGCAATAGTGTCTGCATGATTCCATATCGGAAACATATGCTTTGCCTCAACTTGATCACATCTTTAAAACTCACTCTCTCCATTTTTGCCTTCTTCTTTCTCTTTCTCTTTGTCATCCTCTTCATCTTCTCTACATTCACCGTAGCCAAGAAAAATTGTTTGCACTAGCTTTGTATTCCAATAAAGTTGTTACTTGACAAAGTCAATTCACCTCAATTTGGAACATCAAGTGTGCAAACAAGGCCATAGCCAAAGCAACAATATTGCAGTCAAATATCTCGAGCTTATTAGTTACGCCTTAAAACTATAACATAAAGCTTGTCACCATTAAGAAAACTTGAATTAAGGCTTACATTGTAGATGGCTTTGAAGCGTAAGGAACTGAAATAAACACTTAAAAAAAAATCAGTCACTAGTGGGATGAACCCAAGAGAGTGAGATGGTACCAAGCTATGAACAAGATTCACATATATCGCATCACATTAGCTCATTTTAAGAGTCTTTAATTCATTGAATGATGAGTTTTGTATAAGTTCTCTCATTTTATTTTATTTTTACTGTAAGGATATCTATATGTATGAACAAAGCTTTTGGCATGATTATGACTTTGCATGGCCAAATTCCCTAGCATGCCTAGACTTTTGCAAGATGACCAAAGTATTTCACATGATAATCACACGTCATTCATTTGATGGGTTGACGAATTTAATCTACACATGGTGTCGATACAAGTTATGCCGTATTTTGGGACAAATATCTGATAACATGTACCTTTGATGCTTATCCTTGAACTACGAAAGTGCCTTTGCTAATAGTTGACCAATTCTCAAGATATATCCTAGTTACTGTCAAGTTTGTCCTCCTTTAAGAATTTTCATGCTACTCTTCATTGTTACTCTAACAATGATCAAGTATGTACGATGTATGAAATTGACCATTTTTTAGTTTGAATCCAATAATAAGATACTCATTTGTGCTATTGACTAACTCAGCTAGTTAATTATAAGATGGGTAGCTTAATCATAGCTAGTCTATGATTGGAATGTTTAGTTTGTTAGGGATGTAGAACACCTTAACAGACAAATCTCGGATCTACCAACAAAGTGCACAGTCTAATTGACAAAGGCTGAGAAACTCGGACTCAAATTCAAAACCAAACTCGAAACATTTTTATTCTTGTTCAAACTCGAAATGAACTCGACAGATAAATTGTCTCGAACAATAAATTGTCTCGACAGATAAACTGTCTCGAACAATATCTTTTTGAGTCTGGAAACAGAACGTTGTTGAACATCAACCATCTTGATGGTTAGATCGACTGTTACAGAAGGAAGAAGGCCAAAAGACCTATCATGTGACAATATAAATACGTGTGCACTTACTCATTGTAAAACAACAAGGCAGCAAGAGATGTATACAGAAGAATCAGAATCAAAATTATAAAAATTTGATTGATCAAAGTTTACAGCAAATGATTTTATCAGTTGTTTCTGATTATCATGTTTGTGCTGATCTGTGTTGTTCATCAAATTCAAAAATTCGAGAAGTAGTATTTGATTCGGGATCCACCTCACATTTTTATTTCCTCGAAACAAATTTTGTCTGACTACAATAAGATGAATTATTCGAGATTCATTATACTTGGAGATGGTTCTAAACATGCAGTTGATGGAACTGGTGTACTGTTGTTAGACACGAATCAGGGTGACAAGAAACTGGAGGAAGTTCTACTAGTTGCTAAAGGTAACAGAGATGGTAATTTGTATCACTTGAGCATTCGAACTCGAGTTGAACAAGCAAATCAAACTCAAGAATCGACAGATATTTTGTGGCACAAGAGGTTATGTCACATAAACATGGAAGCCTTGTACCAAGCCAACAAGAGTTAGAGAATTGAAGGAGTCGAAACAAGAATTGAGATATTTGAACTACCTGCGAATCTTGTCTTAAAGGCAAAATGACTCGAACACCTTTCAGTAAAGATGTTCATAAAGCAACCAAGGTACTGAAAATTGTACATTCGGATATTTGTGGACCATTCGGAATATTGTCTTTAGGTGATGCAAAATACTTCATAATGTTTATTGATGACTTTAGCAGGTTTGTTCTAGTATAATTTATTCGTACAAAATCAGAAGTTTTCGAGAAATTCGTTGAGTATACGAATTGGACTAAGAAGCAGACATGCAACAAGTTGAAGCAGATTCACACAGATCGTGGAGGTGAGTACATTTCCAATGAATTCAAAACTTTATGGCTCATGCGAAAGCACCAAAGCAGTGGCTACATCGAACTATTTTCAGAATCAAATTTTGAGATCTAGAATACTAAATAAAACTCCTCACGAAATATGGTGGAAGTTGAAGCCAAATCTGGCTCATGTTCGGACATTTGGATGTGCAGTTTAGAACACATACCAGAAAAATTGAGAAAGAAACTCAATGGAAAAACAAGAACAAGATTTTCTGGTAGGATTCGAGTTACATTCTTCATATTATCGAGTCTACATACCCGAAACTGGAAGAATACAAGTTGTTCGAGATGTCAAATTTGATGAGTCAAAGTATATAGCAGACAGTGACTTAGTCGGCTATGAAATTCTCAAGACTTATTATGAGTTACCAACAACAGAAGTAAAGCAAGCAGATGATGAACAAGAATTACCATCTAGACATAGTAGTAATTCAGAGGGAGTTCAAATTCGAGTACCTGAAAGACTCGAATCACCAGTTCGAATTCAAGCAGAACAGGTCGAACCCGAAAATGCAGAATTGAATTTGAGACCTATACAAACTGTGAGAAGATCTAAAAGACAATGAAAACCACCAGTAACATTTGGTCAAGGTGTTTTAACATTCATAGCCATCGAATTTTGTGGCTTCATAGATGAACCTCAAACATTCGAGTAAGCTATTGATGGACCAAATAAAGATCATTAGATTTAAGCAATGGAGGACGAAATGTCATCGATGTATAAGAACAATGTACGGACACTTGCATCTGTACCTGATGGAAGAAGACCACTACTACAAGATCAAAACAAGTCTTGATGGAGATAACATCAGATACAAAGCAAGGTTGGTTGCAAAAGGTTTTTCACAAAAATATGGGATCGACTAAACTGATACTTTCTCACCAGTAGTTAAACACACATCAATTCGCTTGTTATTCGCTTATGCAGTGGCTCATGATCTCAAAATCCATATTGTGGATGAAAAAACTACCTTCTTGCATGCAGAATTGGAAGAAGATTTATTCATGGATCAACCACTTGGTTTTATAAGCCAAGAATATCCATAATTCGGATGTCACATGAATAAAAGCATCTATGGTCCAAAGCTCCACGCATCTGTCCTGAGATGTCCTTGAATGCACCATGTACCTCCCAAAGATACATCCTTGTCCAAGTGTCCCATCCAACCATCCATTCCACTTTGCCTTGCCTTGCCAAGCTATCATTCATCCTTCATGCACCAAGCATACATGTCTTCCAAAGACTCTGATGAATCCCCTTTGCAAGGGAGAAATGTCTCGGTTGAGGAGACATTTACACTAGCTTAGTGGTGGCAATGCAATGGTGGCAGTCATAGGGTGAAGGATGTTCAATGGAAAGGTCAGCTGGATGAGCCAAAGAGTAAAGCAAGGAAGCAAATTTAGTAGCTTGATTGCGGTTCATAAAGGGGCAAAGATGCAGAGAGGGTAGTCTCTATGATCTACTGGAGGCTTATTGTTGTAGTGGCATGTACTTCATGGTGTGCATGAGATGTGTGCATGGTCGACAATGCAGCAGGGGCCAATACTTGGAGTGTTATCTACCATCAGGAGCATTGGTAAGCCTTCTCTTTGAGGCTTTTATGCATTGGCTGTATTTGCAGGTATGTAGCCTTGGCATTGGATGCTTGAACCTAGATGGTTTGTGGTCTTTTGGAGTGATCTCAAGGAAGCCTAGTCAAAGTCATGTGAAGCCATTTTATCTCAGTAAGATCAAGGTTGATGAGACATAACTCTCAGGACCTATGAGAGCAAATTCATAGATCATGTTACAGGATGTAACAGGAAGCAGCAAGCAATATACATGTGGTGTTATGGAACTTAGTAATCCATGATCAGGAAGCCTTGATGGTGAGTTGGATGCTATGGGAAGAGATATCACTTGACGTATAGGTCAAAGCTTGCTAGCCTGTTTTTTGTGAAGAGTCCAAGTTGATATATGATCCATATTCTTTGTGAATGCTTGTCAAAGTGTGTAACCTAGCTCATGAGATGTGAAGCAACCGCAACCATTAAATTTGACAATGCCCTTGTCGATTTTCACCTTGAGAGGCCCCCTCCAAGCGTCCCTGGAGCTTGGTTAGTTCGAACTTCCAAAAAGTTGAACAAGTAGACATGAACTATTTCACCATGTCCGTCGGCATAATGCGGATCCATGCTTGGCTCTCTCCTCTGGTTGCTTTTCCTCTCTCAATTTCTGCCAATTAAGAGTTTCACGATGCCTCATTGCAAGTTTTCCCCATCTCCTAGCTTTCTCCAATGCAATTTCGCCCTTTTCGCTCTCCCTCACAATATACTGTGCTTAGGCTCTTCAAAAATGCTTGAAAATCGCTTTAGAGCTTTTTGGCTGTAGGCACATGCCTTTTTACTAGCCTGCCCCGCAGAGTTTTAGCACAAAATTGGGCTTAATTTGGCACACAAGTCACCAAATAGCAAAAAATCATACCTCATTGGGTCACGCATCTCACACTCCATAGAATGGTGTCAAGAACACGTCGAAATGTGTTTCTCCCTTGACGATGTCGTCATTTTGTCCGTCAGCTTCACACATGCTTTTACAGACTCCAAAATGGCCCTTATTTGGCCCCAAAAGCCTTCCTCTAACCAAAGTTAGGCCCTTCCAAAGTGGCCTTACAAAACTAGTTCAAAAATGAGCTATTTCCTGTTTCTGAAGAAATATTGCCCTTCAAATCCAAATTCACCAGTCGGGTCCAAACTTGGATTTCAAAAAGAAATTTTGGCTCAAAAAAGCAAAAAAAAGAAAGGCCCAAAACAATCCAAGTTGACCCAGAGTAAAGAGCAGTCATCGAATTCATAAACAAAGAATAAAAATATGTTCCACAAGTATTACAAGTGCACCAACCACGAGATTCAAGATTGCAAGATATTGAAGCCAAGAAACAAGAAGAAGCACTTGAATCAACAAGAAAATGCAGTTGTACAAATATCCCATAAAATTTAGGACCTGTCCCACCATTTCCATATTGTCTTTCAATAATATCTCCTTACACTCAATAGAAATAACAAATTATTTGGAATTTGCAATAGGGTTAACCTCTTTTTAACATATGGTTGAATGATAAAGTGCTTTATTCCTCCTACGCTAGGCTTGGTGCCAATAAAATGCGGCTGTTCTCAGTTAGAGATACTTCAACAATCATCATTATTCTGAGAAGCATACATGCGGTTTTGCTCATAAATCGTTCTTGAGGCAACACCCAAGTGTGCTTATTCCAAACATACTTTCAAAGTCCAGAATGCCATACCAAACCACATTATCATAACTTATGTAAGCTTTTCAACTTTAAGCACAACAAATAAGTACAAAACCTTTCTATGTATGAAAGGTCAGTAAGCCATACAATTGTTCATAGCTTTACCTTACTTCGTAGTATTTCCCCACACGAATACTCTTTCGATTTCCTTCACAAGCATCTACTAATCCAAGTCATAGCAAGTCGCTGGAAACACACAGAGAGAGAGAGAGAGAGAGAGAGAGATAGAGAGAGAGAGAGAGAGAGAGAGAGAGAGAGAGAGAGAGAGGAGGGAGGGAGGGAGGGAGGGAGGGAGGGAGGGAGGGAGGGAGGGAGGGAGGGAGGGAGGGAGAGGAGAGAGAGAGAGAGAGAGAGAGAGAGAGAGAGAGAGGAGAGAGAGAGAGAGAGAGAGAGAGAGAGAGAGAGAGAGAGAGAGAGAGAGAGAGAGAGAGAGAGAGAGAGAGAGAGAGAGAGAGAGAGAGAGAGAGAGAGGTGTTAAAAATTGTAAAACATATCTATCTTATGTTTGTTGATGTTTGGGGGTCCTATCCATGTAAATACTTTGTACATATTCAGGGTATGTGAATTGAGCACATATCCTTGTAGAATAGGGCTAATTTGGGTTAGTTAGATCAAGTTCCAATGACATGCATAAAGTCTAGTTGGTCTAGTATGACATGCAATAATGTTGACTGTCTAGATTGACATGCATGTAGAATTTCACATGGAATTGGACAAATATGGACTTGTTGGAACTCAAGCCACATCAAAACCATTGTGTCCTAAGTTTACATTGAGACATGCAAGACATGCAAATACTGTAATGGACACATGCATGTAGTTTTGTAGGCTCATAGTTGCGAATTTGACATTTGGAGAAAGTAGATAGAAGTTAGGGGCAATCTGTGCATGCAAGGAGTTAGTTGTCAAGATAATAGTAGTTTGCACTTGAATAGGTGTAGGAAATGCATTGAATGCAAGAAGTACCATGAATTTTGGCTCTCCTATATATGTATATATGGTTCTCATTCATTTCTAATGAAAAATCAAGCTTTTGTAATGTCATAATGTCAAATTTGGATCTCATTCTATGTTGCTTGAAATTGTATTCTCTCTCTAGCTCGGATTTTGTGTCTTCTTCATACATGATCTTGCTTGTGTACTTTCCCTTTTTGTGAGGAATTAATGTAGCTTTGATCTGTAGCATTCTAGATTGTGCTCTAGCCTCAGATCTATTGGTAGATTGCAGGATTGCTCTACAGGTGATATGTGCGCCACCACAAAGCATGGTAAAGATCATTCACACATTTCTTGTGGTTCCCCACACGTGTGAATTTGCTGGATTTTTCACAAGAAGGCATAAAGAGTGGGATTTAGGGTTGTGTCATCTTCCCTTATATAGAGATATCAGTACATCTGGATGCACTAGGTGTTTGAAGATGCCCACCGTTAGATCGTATGCCTATAACATGCACTGATCATAGCCATTCAAGGAAAACAAGTTTTTCTCCAACTAGACTGTAAGGATCGCCTTATGAAGATCTGACTAGATCTTGTTGCAAAACAACCAAAAGTACACCTATGGAGCAAAACAACCAAAAGGACACCTGCGGCGCAAAACCACCCATCCAAACCTAGATCCCTCCTAGAGTTTCCTCTTGGATCTAGCCCCCAAGCCATAGTGAAGAACACAAGAGAGAGGAGAAGAAACTGGCTCAAGAATCTCAATTCACAATAGGAGGATGGGCGAAGTTCCAATGGACTTATTCTCTCCAAGAGAGAGAATATTCCCCCTAGGATCCCCATGCAACCTATATTGAGCTATTGACTTCCTATTCTTGCATTAGAGCAGTCTTCACCATGCATGTGCTCCTATGTCCAATTATAGGTCTGGGCCCTCGTATGATTATTAATTACTTGATATGACCACGTCCGGAATGACGTAGCATAACTAATAATCACATACATCTAGAATGACCAGCTATCCATGTCAGGAACTAATCCGATTCCCTTATACAGGACATGGCCCCTACATTCTTCCCCCCTTATACCAGTAATGTCCTCAGAACGAGTAAAAAGGGAAGATCAAATTTGTATGCTTTTAATTCTTCCCATGAATCATTATCCTCAATTTGATCAACCAACCTAAGCAAGCACACAGATACAGAACAATTTCTCAATTGTTTATCTCTGATCTTGAGTACTCATTCAAGGTCCAATTATACAATGACGATAAATCTACCAAATGGGTAAAATCTTCAATACATCAAACTGTCATCATCATATAAAGTAGATTTACATGATACATTGGATAACAGTCGAGCAAACTTGAAGATTAAGTTTAAAAGCTAACAAATCAATCATTTAACTTTCACTTTTACCCTGAAAATCAATCTGTAGTCTGACTTCAACATCAAATTAGTACTTAGAGGTGGAATAATTTTCAAATTATCTGTCTCTACACTGAAGTACTATATTGATCTTTAGAAGTACACTAAGAGATTAATTTCCCTAACGAGTTTGATTCTTTCCAATCTAATAACATCACCTTCATGTAACCTCAAATTTACATGAATTATTGGGTGAGTTCTCACCTTACATTGGAAATCAATGTTCAAAAGTTAAAGATTCGAAACAATTATAGTCCAAGACTATCCACAATTACTTGTAGCCCTGTCATAAATGCTTCTTGGTACAAATACACTTAGAATTTTTTCAAAAACTAAGGTACAAACTCATCCAACCAAATCTCTAGGAGATTCATCAAGATAAAAATGACTTTTACTCAGTGATGAGTACCCCAGATACTCTCTTGAGTTAAGTACTCTATTCCTAGCATCACATGCCATAAAATAGCAACCATTCAATCTTGATAAACTTAACTGCTCCTAATTAACCAGAGAATTTAGGCTGAAAAACAGTACACAAGCATTCCTTGACTACAATTTGTAAAGGTAAGCAAATTCCTTACTTAAAGAAAATGCCTATGAGATCCAAACAATCTCAAGTTTGTACACAAATTTAGAGTTCAAACAACAAATCTAAATTTTAACTCCACCAATTGATCAAGAATTACTCACCATCTTAAGAATCATCATATTTCCATATAATCATCTAATGACCTTTAAGTATCAATTTATGATCTGTCAATCATAAACATTTAGAATTTTATGATTCGTCAATCATAATTTATCGGATTCTAAACCCATAATCATTTAAAGATATTGGAGTATATGAACACCATACCACTCAGAAAATATAAGAAACAATATGAAATCTTTTCCACAAGGAAAATTACTGGATTCCAAGAATATTCCTTCAACTTGATTCTTAACTAGAATATGAGTTCCAAATTCTACAATCAACCTAGTGATTAAAGACCAATATAGCATTTGTCTTTAGCAAATATAAACTTTATACAATCACCTAGAACCACATCTAGAGATTATAAAGTTCTATTGAATTCCAGCTGAATTCAGTGGTTATCCTTGACATTAGTTAGACTCTCTTATCCAATATGTATATATGAGCTCACTGGAATAAAGTCAATAACTTAGGATAATTCTCCTTCAAAAAATATTCTATATCCAAAATCTTCTATATTCTATGCACAGTTCTCATAAATGAATCAGATCACTCACTAATCATATGTCTTATAAGCAATATAGATCCAAATAAATAGTTCCCGATGAATTCTCTTCACACTGCTTATTCTACCAATTAACTTCAAATCAGGAGTAATGCAATTACTCAAGTCAATTGTAAATGATTCAAATTCATTCCACTGATCCAATCCATAATAAAATGGTGCTTGGTCACAATCAGTGAACCTTAATTTAATCTATACCACTACTTCCCATATTGTTGTAAAGCTATTTTCATAAGCTTTACTCCCGGCGCCACTGGCGCCAGCATTGTCCCCGGCACCAGCAGCGCCTCTGCTGCTCCCGGCGCCACTGTGACCAGAATCCAGCCGACGCCAAGTTCCTATGGCTGAAAATCTTTGATCGGTTATAGCGAAGTCCAGAGAGCTCAGATCGATGTGCAATCACCTCACACGATCTAGGCATGATTAAAGGAAGCCTGGGGATCAATAAAATCTAGAGAGAGAAAATGACTTTCTAGAAAGAGAAAATCCTAAAGAGAGAAAAATGTGCTTTACCAGCTTGGGTAGAGTGCTTGGTACGAGGGGGGTGCCGAATCCCACCAATACTATAGGGGAGTGCGGGTTGCGACTCAGGGTGAGCTCCAACCAAGTCTCAGCCTCCCTTGCTGGAATGTTGTCATGGCTCTCGCCTTGGCATGCTAGCGCCCCGAAGACTAGGGTCGGTCACACACTTGAAATGTAACCTTCTCAGATTTATCAATAAAGTGGGATTTTTCTCAAACTGACTTTGATTACCTTATGGGTTTCAGTGTTCGGTAAAAGTGCCAGTTGTAAGGCCGCTTTCAAAATTTTTAAGTTGGCACATAGCTGAAGGTCGTATCCCGGGACGCCAGCGGTATGCCGTCGGGACCATTCGGTCCGTGGCGCCAACGGTATGCTGTCGGGACCATTTGGTCCAGGAACTGGTTGTCTTCATATCTGTCGCGACTTGTGGTTCTGAGTGTTCCTTGCATGAACGTGAATGGGTTAAGCTCTTGGGGAACGGGCTCTAACCTGTCGGCTGAGTTGGATGGCTTGCTTGGGTGGAAGTTACCTGTTTATGGCTGTCCAATCTGGCACGGCGCCAGGTTGGCTTCCAGCGCTCATGACGAAGCTTTCAGTTGGTTAAGTCTAATGTAAGTCAGACCGCTTGCTTGGAATGGATGTTACTGGTCTGTAACAAAGCTTCGAGCAGGTTAAGTTTGATGTATGTCGGGCGGCTTGCTTGGAGGGAAGTCACCCACATCGGGACCGCCGATCTGGCATGGCGCCAGGTTGGATCTCAATGTTGGTTTTCAAAACTTCAAGTTGGTTAAGTCTGATCGTTGTTGGCGAGTTGGCTACTTGTATGTCAAGTTTGGATGGCAAGAGTTGAAGGCTGGGAAGCTAAGTTGTGGTTCCCGGTTCCCTTTGGGATTCCTGCGCTACACATATTCATGAATATCTCACAGCTCTAACCCCAAAACTCCTCTAGTTCCAAATTAATCAAAATAATCACTTAGAGAGTTCCTCTATTTCATACTGGATGGTTTTACCTTTGCACACATACAAGATTTTCCCAAAATCAATGCAACTGGTTGATTTCTCGAAAGACTTATTCCTGTATTTTCTTCCCCCCTTTTAAAAAGAAATTCATAATTTCAATTTAAAAGTTCCCAGGAGACAACGTATAAGATATCAAAGATTCAAAAAAGTCAGTAATGAGTATCCAATACTATTACAAATCGGACTTTTTCCTTAGAATCCCAGAATATCTTATCCTGAATGATAGAAATATTACCTCTCAATAATCAACTATCAAATAGAGACTAAGATTAGGGTTCAAGAAACCAAAATTCCGAGCCATATTCAAAAAACTTATATGGAAGTACAATATCATATAACTATAACAGTCCTTCAGAACATAGTTCTACACTGGAAGGAATTATATGAATCTCAATCCAATTGTCACGTATTAAGAAAGTTCTAATAGAGAAATAGATTTAAGGGCTTCCATATTTTGTAATTAATGAGATACCATTTAGGGATTGATCTATATATATAATTCCCAAAATACTCTAAACAAAACCAATGGACTCTGTTAGTATTACCATTACAGCAATCACTAACCATCGGTCTACAGATCATTCACCCAAGAAATCCTTTTTAGAATCACTAATGTCCCATACCACCAGCTTATCCTCCAAGAATCCTCTACATCAAGATCTGTTTTGCCCAAAAAGTCAAGAAGACAATTTGGCTATCCTATACCCAAATATAGGATCAAACTCACAACCAATTCTAGGAGATAATCCTAACAATTGAAATCTCTCATGCTTCTTTAGTGTAACACAAAGAAAACCATTTCACATTGTACCCAACATGGACAAAACAGAATGTATCATCCAAGTACAGTTGAAATGCCATAAAAGTATTCACTAACCCAAAAGAAAGATAGATTTCAACAAAACCGAATACAAACTGTCATAGATATCCAATATCTATTTCAGATTCGGTAAAAAGAACTTAATTTTTTTAACAGGTTAGAACTCTCTTGGTTGTTACAATCATTATAGAGAAATACTCTATAACTGAAAAGAATCCAAATTACTAGATTCCTGTATGGAGGCAGTCTTCTTAAAAAATTCCCAATTTTATTCTCACTTGCAATTAGTTATACTTCAAGATTTGAATGTAAATAAAATAATTGGATCATTAAGACCAGCAATCATTTACATCTCAGACTTCCACTCTTTCCCCCCTTCCAAAAATGTTTCAGGTTAATAAAATCCCAAATTTGTACTAGGAAACAGTTCAATCTGGTATCAGTAACTTTAACACTAATCAACACGATAGTTTTGACTGTTCAATATTAAGTGCCGCACTTAATTTTTGTTAAATCCACTATGGATTAGCATAGAAACTGTTCCAACTAGATTTACATTATTCTTGGTCCTTATTGATCCTTAAAACAAGAAATGCTCCTTAATTGACAGATTTAGAAGATCTTCAACCAAAAGTGAAGGGTACAGTGATCTTAACAATCAACTAATTTCAACTCAGTAAGATCATTCACTTTATAAGTCATTTCTGTTTGATCAATAACCGACGAATTTTAACAAATCGAAAACGTCCATGGTTTTTTCAAATTTTACGTAAACTGGGATTTTCAATTTCCATTCAATATGGACCTAAACTGTGAAATTTCATCAAACATTGAATTGACAGTTTCACAATTACTATCACATATTGGAAGGATTCTGAAACATCCCGCATGCATCCAACATGATATGCAATGATTTCAATATAAAAATCAATTTTTATGTTAATTGCCAAGAAACTAGGAAATTAGCCCAGGGATTTTCAAAATCAGTTCGAAATGGACCAACAGTGAAAATCGATTAAGAAGATCGATTTATCAAATTCACAGGCACTATCACTTATCAAACTTGACATGCACTGATTTTTTTGAAAAAACGAAAAACACCCGTAACCAGCCTAGTCACTAGGAAATCTGCTTTTTGATCTAGAATTGCCGAAAATAGCTTCATGAAAGAAATCTTCTGATCATTACGCATGCAACATGCACCCAAGCATGCATATAGGTCTATCCATACATTTCCATCAACAGGCAAGCACTACACTAAGTTACAAGCATGCATGCATTAGAACATTTTGAAAATTTTGCAAATTTTAGTTCAAAAATTGCCAAACTTCTGACGACCATAACTTTTTCTACAGGACACCAAATTCGTTGCTGTAAAGCATAGTACAGAGGGAGATGGGTCTACAAGGCACTTGCCACATCAATTTACCACATAGGCTTCACACGTGCGAGCTAAAAATGCACAAAAAATAGGTAGGAGGGTGCACATTTGGAGAGAGAAATCATAAAAAATTCAACTCCAGCCCAATAAGCCTTGGATTAGAGAATACAAGCACTCTACTAAGGTTCATTAGAGAGTCATAGAAGCTTCTAACAGGTCCAGCAAGCATTCATAAGCTCAGATCATGCAAAAAATGCATTTTTGGCCTCCTTCAACAAGCAAAACTTCAACATGATGGTGTCTTATGCTCACCTATCCAAATAGGATTAATGATGGCTAAAAAAAAAACGCAATCCATCATATCTTTAAGCTTGTAACAAGAACCAGCAGGTTCAGA
Organism: Diphasiastrum complanatum; assembly: GCA_029204225.1. Taxonomy (NCBI): domain Eukaryota; kingdom Viridiplantae; phylum Streptophyta; class Lycopodiopsida; order Lycopodiales; family Lycopodiaceae; genus Diphasiastrum; species Diphasiastrum complanatum. Next base: position 23,637 of record MU834186.1, on the reverse strand, counting down.
CCCCCAATTGAGAGGTATTCATGCTAAAAAATCATCAAAAATACACTAATTTTTGGTGTTTTGAGCCCCCTAATGGTGTCTAATCCCTACCAAACTTCATGAAAGCTCTGGGACAGCTTCATTACATCTTTGAAAATACCAACCAAGTCTTGGCTGAGAATTTTGAGATCTACCCCAAAATTAGTCCAAAAAACAACAAAAAACCTTGTTTCTTGACCAACTTTGACCAAAATTTGTGGGGAAAATCCACAAATAAGTGCAATCAGATCCAAATACCTGTAAATCCATTGCATGCAAGCACTAAAAGTTCTGATTCTAGTCAAACATGGTTCCTATAGCCCATTTATGGTCCAAAAACTCCAATTTTTGGTCCAAAATCACTATCTAATCAACCTTTTGACTATTCAACATCATGCAATCATTAGATCCAATCATTAATGACTGTAAAACAACAAGTACAATCTGGAAAACGTACTACAATAGTACCTATGATCAATTTCAAGCATAAAACTTCAATTCTAGGTGAAAATTCACTAAAATCATCAAAAATCCTTTGATTTCCACCAAAAATTATGGAGAAAATCCATAATTATGATCTTTAGGCTGAAAGTACACCAAATTTAGAGAAGCCACCTACTTGGAAATCAATTCCACAACCTGGAAGTAACATGCAAGGAGAAATCCACAAAAACTGCGAAAATACAAGAAGTAGCTCCACCTTCCGATTGATGCAAATCCATAGCTCTGATACCATTGTAAGGATCGCCTTATGAAGATCTAATTAGATCCTGTTGCAAAACAACCAAAAGGACAACTGTGGAGCAAAACCACCCATCCAAACCTAGATCCCTCCTGGAGTTTCCTCCTGGACCTAGCCCTCAAGCCATAGTGAAGAACACAAGAGAGAGGAGAAGAAACTGGCTCAAGAATCTCAATTCACAATAGGAGGATGGGCGAGTTTCCAATGGACTTATTCTCCCCAAGAGAGAGAATATTCCCCCTAGGATCCCCATGCAACCTATATTGAGCTATTGACTTCCTATTCTTGCATTAAAGCAGTCTTCACCATGCATGTGCTCCTATGTCCAATTATAGGTCTGGGCCCTCATATGATTATTAATTACTTGATACGACCACGTCCGGAATGACGTAGCATAACTAATAATCACATACATCTAGAATGACCGGTTATCCATGTCAGGAACTAATCCGATTCCTTTATAAAGGACATGGACATAACATAGACCATAATCTAAAAAAACTTTCATGAGGGGTCATATTTCCAAGTTTAACAAGGTGGAGCATTTTTACTAGTTTGGTAACATAAGGGAGAAACCATTTCATGATGTATCGAAGAGCGTATATATTGTAGTGACCATAGAAGAGAGAGAGAGAGAGAGAGAGAGAGAGAGAGAGAGAGAGAGAGAGAGAGAGAGAGAGAGAGAGAGAGAGAGAGAGAATTTACATAATGCATGTTGAAATTTTTTGTTTGCATTATAGTAAGCTTTATTGGGCATAATTGCCCTAATTTTATGTTTGGCCTTGAACTTTTGGAAGACAATATGCCAAAATGCCCATGGCATGGCATGAAGGACTTTATGGGCATTTTTAAAGCATGATACTTGTCAATTTTTAAAGCATGAAGGACTTTATGCCCAATAAAGCATGATACTTGTCAATTTTGGATGTATTAAAGATTGATAGGTATCATTTAATTAAAACATAAAAGAAATCCAAGTAATGTTTAAAGAGAAGCTCGATCTGTGAAATAATGAGTAGATGCCAACTTCAAACTTGGCCTTAAGAAAATAAATTGTGAAGGCCAACAATCATCCTTCCAAGTGTTTTTAGAGATTGCCATGTGGCATAGTCAAAAGCTGTCTTAAATGAAGAGGCACGATTTTAGGAGCTAATTGTAATAGATCCTAACACCACAGTAGGGCAAACACTAACTCATCCACCCAACCTTGCCTACTCCCTGATATAGAGTAAGCCCCTCCTAGCCCAGTGTGAGGACTGGTAGCATGCTACTGCCAAGTGTCGGCCACGTGGCACTGACGTGGCCGACTGCACGTCGGGACCCAACTGGGGGCCCTATCCTGCTGACAGGGTCCCTAGGCTGTGTTAGGCCCGCCATGGCTATGGACCGTGCTGGGGCACACTACTCACACTGTCTTGCCCTGTTGGTCATGTACGCTGGACACGACCCTGACTGTGGTATCTGACCTATCTGTGTTCTCTAGGGTTCGGCACTGGTTACGAGCTCGTAACACTCCCTCCCCCTTAAGAACCGTCTTGGTCCTCTAAGACAAAGTCTGGAAAAATCTTGCGAAGGACGAGCTCCAGAGTTAGCGAGGTTGTTTGTAGACGGGCTATTTAAATTGTACGGTCTACCTTCCGGCATAGTCAGCGACCGGGACAGTAAGTTTACTGGAAATTTTTGGAAGGCAGTATTCCATCATCTCCATACTAAACTTAATATGAGTACCACTAACTCATCCACCCAACCTTGCCTACTCCCTGATATAGAGTAAGCCCCTCCTAGCCCAGTGTGAGGACTGGTAGCATGCTACTGCCAAGTGTCGGCCACGTGGCACTGACGTGGCCGACTGCACGTCGGGACCCAACTGGGGGCCCTATCCTGCTGACAGGGTCCCTAGGCTGTGTTAGGCCCGCCATGGCTATGGACCGTGCTGGGGCACACTACTCACACTGTCTTGCCCTGTTGGTCATGTACGCTGGACACGACCCTGACTGTGGTATCTGACCTATCTGTGTTCTCTAGGGTTCGGCACTGGTTACGAGCTCGTAACACTAATGCGGGAGGTAATGGCCCATGGTAGGTCTATTACACACACTCTCTATTCTCTATAGAGAGAGTGTGTGTGTGTGATAGGTATCTTGAGTCCAAAAAATAACTGACTGATAGGTAGGTGAGGGGGAGCGACATGCAAATAGTGTGGTAAGCAAGATAGCAAAGCTTGCCCACAAGGATGGAGCGGATGGTAAAAAAACCCACTATGCCAAACCCCAGGAGGGTCAAACAAAGACCAGCATGAGTTGAAATGACCAGGGAAGAGGGAGGAATGGGCTCTTGAGTGGGCCACATGATAGCTGAGGAGGAAAGGCTGGAGAGCAGGCTCCTAGCCTACCAATGGGGAGGATTGATCCAAAGAGAGGTGGAGGCCAAGGCCCAAGAAGGAGGCCAGGTCTAGTAAAGCGTGTTCATTAACAATCAAGCAAGCATGGGACATGAGTTGGGAAGTAGGGACATGTATGAGCTAGTGAAGAGTTGTAAGGTCACTAGACAAAGCCTGGGGTGAGACATAAACTAGGAGGGCGAGCCAGTGGGAAAAGGGAAGAGGTCCAGATGGGCTTGTTAGTAGGAAGGAGAGCTTGAGGCGACTGATGGAAAGGTCCAAAAGGGCGAAGGCAATGATTTTAAGGACAAAGGGCCCCTTCAATGAAAGCTGAGAAGTTTGGTGAAAAGGGGTGGAGGCATCCGTGGCCAGAGACATGTAAGAAAGGAGTAGAAAGTGCCAATGCTATGAAGGGCCGAGAAGGGAGGACAAATGGCAGGCGACAAGAGAATGGTTCTTAAGAAGGGGATCAGGGATGCCAAGGCCTCCATTGGCCACATGGTTAGTGTAGACAATGACAAAAGTGGGCTTCTCCCCGCCCAAAGAAAATGGTAAAGCAGCTTGGTAGCCGAACCAAGGAGAGCATGAGTGCTGACAAAAACGGAAGAGAAAAAGACGAAATTAGGGGCACTAATTCTTTGACACGTTTTTTTTTTTCTTGCATACATTATTAAACAACTAGAACATATATATAACTTGGCCAAGCTATTTGTGGAGATGAGCTCCTTAGATGTCACTACACAGCCAAGCCATTTGTGGAGATGAGCTCCTTAGATGTCACTACGCAGCGGTCGAGATTCTAGCTTTCACCTTTTTAGTGGCAGTCAACAACTCGGCTCTCATTAGAAAGTGCACCTCAGAGGCACCTACAGTCAACAACTCGGCTCTCATTAGAAAGTGCACCTCAGAGGCACCTGCAATGCCTCTTCTGCACACCATCCAAGGGGAAAGAGCATTCCTCAACAACTCTACCCATACATCACACTACGACCAGCCTTTTTTCTAACAATTTGAAAGCCAAAGGGCAAAGCATCTAGTGATATTTACAAATGACCTTGTTAGAGTGACATTGTTACACAGGACTTTCAAGATTCCTGTTCAACGGCTAGTTAGCTAGCAATAGATCGCATCCGCCGGCTGTGGACCTGCCTAATTCGGTCCTACCCTTACGAATTAAGGGGAGCACAGCACAGCTCGGCTTACAAGCCACGATCATTTTAATAACAATAATACCTTATAATTTTTCCCATATAAACAGGTTGCAGGTTTTTGCCTGACGTGGATGCCAGCTTGGCTGCCTACGTGGAATTGGTCGAGGTTTGAACGCCATCGCTTCTTCTGTTCTTTCTATTCCAGAGATTGGATCATCATGTCTGTTTGTGCAGCCAGGACTTGACTTGTAGATTTGATTGACAGAAAATGTGTTTGGATGATTGATCTGTCTAGGATTTGGTTTGATTTGATGATGCAGTAGCAGAGCAGTTTTTGATTATAAGGACTGCAAGCACAGGTTCTTTCTTATTATTGTCTTTCCGCATCTTTGTTTTGTATGCTTTGTTCTCTCTTGATCAAAGATTGATCGATACTGCTGCTTCTTCTGTCGCTTGATGCAACTCATGTTTATTGATCTCAGAAGAGTTGGTTTTAAGGGAATGAGTATTTTCTCAACTTCACGCACCAAGCATTGCGTGTTTTAAGTACCATTTTTCAGGATCTTTAACATAAATGGAGTCAACCAGCTCCGCAAACTAATTGCAGATTGAATTTTCTCTTGAGAGGGATTTCTTCAAATGTCTTCACGACATTCTCACTGGCTTATCGTCAAGGAGCTTACAAGCTCCTTTTTAAACTTTAGCGATGATTAAATTTTCTTTCCGTTTTTGAAACAAGGCAATAAAGATGGTAGGAATGAGCCTTTGTAACAAAATGTTAGTAACAATGTGAATTAGCTGGTTGCTGCCTCGTTCTGTTTCGGATTGAATAAAATCATAATTTTAATGCAACCCCCGGAGATATCTCTGAATTATTCCATTGTAAGAATTTTGTCTTTACCATCAATCAACTACGGACTTTGTATTCCACATTTTTTAGATGAATGCCTAAAAATTACGGCATCTGTGCCCAAAATTTTAAGCACCGTCAACTAAACAGACGAGAAGATTCGATTTCAAGAGAGCCTTCAATCAGAACCTTGTAACAGACTCTTCTTTTCCCTGTTTCCCGATGACAAGGAGAATCTTAGCAGGATTGAGAGAGCAATCTTGTAGGCTTCAAAAAATGGACGGAGCCGTAAAATACTCTGCTATATATTCCATTTTAAGTACGCTGAATTGCATATCACAGTTTATCAATTATTATCTGAAGCTCATTGTATCTCTGCAACAAATATACCAGTGAGATTTTCTATATTTCTTGATGAACATTTTCTATAACGTCCTGTCTGTGAGGTTCATAGATCTTGAACTATAGGGATGTGCCTTGCATGAGATTTGGGAATGTTGTTGTACGAACCTAAGGTATTTTAATTTCTGCTGTGTGTTGTCTTCATAGGACGTTCAGGCAGAAGAATAAATTCGGATAACAACCAAGATTAAGGAGACTCTGCTAGAGTGACCACAATCAACAATAAGCTTTCAAATGGTGCTAAATGCGGGAACGAGGGAGATGTTTGATACCACATGCGGCTCCTTATTCAGAGATCTTCAGGTTTTTCCATATGCACCGCCTTTTCCTCCCCTTCGTTTGAAATATCTATAGAGAGCTAAAAAGAAAAGGCTTCATTCAACCTTGATACTGAACTTCTCACAGATTACAGTATAGAATAGCTCTGCTGCTGTGGTGACCTTTGTAAGTAAATTGTAAATAAACTGTAATTAATTGGCATCCACTTGTACAAATGTGAGATTTTCATCTAGGAAAATCTTGTTATTTTATAGTTTAACTTGTGTCTTAACACTTCACATCTATTTGAATCATGCTTTTAGGTTCCTCAAGGCAAAATGGATAGGTATCATGAACATTCAATTCTTAGCTTATTGATTTGGTATTGCTTGAGCTCTTCATGGAATAACTCGTTGCTATTGCTTGTAGGACATTAGCCATTGGTCATGTATGATGTACTTCAGCCTTCTATGAGGGAAATGCTATTGTCCTTTCATTTATGGTCTTCTATGCTCCATTGACATCAAAATTTATGGAATGTGTTCATAACTCCTACTAAACATAAATGGGCTCAAATCGACGTCATATTATACTTGCCACTCACTCTCAAGGGCGGTTCTATAGAGTCTTCTAGCAATTTGATGTCATACAATGCGCTTAAGTTAAAATAGTAAAAAGATTGAGTATTCAACTTTGCATAGCTTTAGAAATTGTTAACCATTCACAAAAAGTGCACGAGAAAAAATGAAATGACTACTAGATCAAATTTTACCCTCAGTAAAATTTCTTATCTTTCCAAAAAAATTCATCACATTGTTATTGATCAACAAAATGAAAATATGAGGCCAAACTTGGAAACCAAACAGAGGTCAAGGCAAACATCTAGAAACATTTTGGTAACTCTGAAGCTCCATCTTCTTTCATTTCTACCACACTTAGTGAGACACGATTGCGAGAGCATAAAGCTCTAAATGTTCATGTTGGAGACATTCTAGATTCTCAAAATGCCCTTGATGGAGCCAAACTGTTCTTGGATCACACCTTCATCACCACAATCAGTCAAGGATTAGACACCACTTGGCGTACTAAGAAAGATGTTGATATCCTCGTTTTATGTTTGTGCCCTCCTGGAAGGCCCCCACTTCAGTTAGTCAATTAAAAGATATTGGGTTTGGCCAAAAAAGGGCTTGTGGCCAACATAATGAATAAAATGGCGAGCTAAGATGTATCAATGTATTGCGAGGCAATGAATTGTCTCTTCCAGGAGTATCTAGTGACTTGGAAAGGGCATCCAATGTCAAATGCTACTTGGGAGACATGACAATGTATGTAGAAGTCTTACCTAGAGTTTGTCATCAAGGATTGATGACTTGCTAGAGGGGGAAGGAATGTTAGAGCTGAGTCCCAGCTCTAGTGTGTGACCTTGGCATGGCTGGTTACTAGAGGGCTTGAGGCCAATGGTGGGCTACGGTTATTGAAAGGGACACCTAGACCAAGCTGAGACTAGTGCGTCACAAGTCGTGACCCAATGCGATCGCTGGACAAGTTCTCAAAGAGGTGGAGAATTGGACCGTCTGGGCCCTAGCTTTCAGTGTGTGACGAGATCTACAAGTAGCTGGGATGCCAAGCCTGTCGTAGGTTCATGGTAGGGCACGAGGGTGGTATCCTACAAGTCACTCAATATTCATAGGTCACGAAGAGCATGCATGCTAATCGGATGGATCGTCTACTGTTGGATGCCACGTGTTTGGTGACAAGAATAGCATGTAGTTGGACTCAAGGGGGAGGGGGTTCTTATGGTTGGGAGGCTCACTCTAGACACCGGGCTTTTTGGAGAGAGGTTTATGACACATGTTCATATGAAATAGTCGTGCTCTCACCAAAGATAGCATATCGGATAAGCAACGACTTAGCTAGATGGTAGGAAGGACGAAAGAAGTTGAAGGAACCTCACCCAAGACTATGGAACCACGTGGAACATCAAGGACTATTGCTGTAACTAAGGTATCGGTAAAGCCATATGGACAATGCTCAAACTCAGGAATATGACCTTAAGCAATCTGCTGCCACATGCTAAGGAAAAGACTTTGGCGCCATATATGTCAAATAGAGTTCGTTTCATTGGAATTATGAAGCCAACACTATGTATGAGCAAGCCAACACTACTGGCAATGATACGTATCGCATGCCAAATCAATGTAATAGACCATGCGTACCACGAGAATGTGTAAATAGCACCACACTTTGAGTGTGTCACTTGAATAGCACAAGATCGCTAGAGAAGAGTGCTAATACTATCATAAGCATGCCAAGCGATTCAAAGAGACCATGAATGTATGAAAGTAGATGTTCAAAGAATCCACAAGATATACCCCAAAGAAACCAACCCTGTACCATTAACTTTGACCGCCATGGTTGAAGCAACAATCCCACCCCGATACATAGCATGAGCATGAAAGAAGACCTCTCAATGCAAAAGAATACACGAGCTAAAAAAAGCTATCAAAGTACAGATACTAGCGTACCATCGGTGCACCAAATGAATATATTCATGCCAAGCTATATGAAGTGGCCATGCAAGTCGTAGAAACCACGCATGCCTCATATTAGTAGGTAGCAATGGATTGAAAAATGTACACATGCTCCAAGGAATCCGCAAGGACCAAAGTGTGTAGCACCATTAGTAGAACATCTCATCAGTGAGCAAGCATGCCTCATATGAGTAGGTAATCGAGTAAAAGTGTACACATGCCCCAAGCAATTCGCAAGGACCAAAGTGTCTAGCACCATTAGCAAAACATGTCATCAGTGCATTCCAAGCTACTCGGATAGACCAAAAATGACTAGTAGTAGTTACATGAACGTGTGGGATATGCGGGCATGTAAAAGCTTAAGGACCATGACTTTGAACATCTACAAGAATTGGCTCAAATGTATTCCATAAGAGAGACCTAAAACAAGGGTGACATATAGAACCAACAGGATTTGGCTCCACAATCATAGCACCACCACGTAAACATCATAGCAATCTAGAACATATGTAATAGTTTCGTGATGATAGAAAGTAGCATAATGAACTAGGCACAACCATAGAACCAATATGTATACCCATTCTTAGAACAAGAGGACTAGTGCATAGCTCCACCAAGTCCATAGTAAACATCAAAGGATGAACAAGAGGATGTATCCTAAAACTGTTCCGCATGTACTGATTGAATTCTAGACATGCCTCATCATAGGGAGCTCGAAGCCCATCTATAGCATCTAGACAATAGCAAGAATGGATAAAGATTGATGAAGTGATGTATCCAAGCATAATTTTGAGTGATTTAACCAACAATGAATTAGGATGGTCCTCGACCCATTTATGCATGTGGTTTAACCCCTACCACAACTGGAAGATAAGGTATATCAACTAGAACTTCTGCTACAATGGGAATCTCTACAACATCTAGATCAAGATGGTCCTCGGTCCCATTTGTATTTGTGACCCCTGCCACAATTGGAACCTTGGCAACATCTAGAGCATGTACAAGAATCTCATCTCCAATACCCAGCCAATGACATCTATTTGCATCCATATCTACATGAACCTTTGTAGCTTCATGTGACACCTGTTGACACGTATCTTGGTTAGCTACGATAGTGGAAACATCATGGTCATCGAGTGGACATTGGATACACAACATAAATAAGGAGGAGGGTAAGCATCTTATTGATGCATCTCTCACCAAGACTTAGCTTTGCCTGGGAATAATTAAACAACCATTGATCATAAATGCATCGCGCTTTGGAAAGTAGGATTCTAATGCATTCAACCAGTTTCTAATTCAGTGTCGCCAAATGACCCCTGATATAAATGGAGAGAATGAAAAAGAGATGACAATTTTATGAGTGGAAAATATTCCATGTGCGATGTAATTGAAAATCTGCGTAAGCACAGCTAGTGGAAAACTATGGAAGAAGAAGTTATTGAGGGAGCGAACTCTTGTCGTCAACCCAAGTAGATCTTAGGCCAACACAAAACCTTATAGGCTGAAAGTCAACTTCAAAATGGGTTAAAGAGATGGCTGAAAGGACCAATAACATGGCCAAATGGATCGTACGTCCATAGTAGTAGCAAATTCTAGTGAGCGAGGGACCAAACCTTATACTACCGAGGAGAGCAAGGTGTCTTTAATGAAAGTGTCTACTTTTATATTGCATTGGATCAATGTGTGTATCGCCCACTTAAGCGAGGGAAAATTTACTTATAAAGTCAATTTTTGGGTCAAGAATAAGACTAAAGCTGTAACTTAGAGATGGTTCACATTTACGAGGGTTTGTAGCATCCCATTCATTATTACTACTTTATGGTATGCTTGGTAACTTGGGAAGTCTTTTTCCCAATTAATGTTGAGGTTTTTCAAAATTCATTATTGTTGGTCCATTATTCTGACTTGACATATGATGCATTGGACTTATGAAGCTCTCACGACATTTGGTTTGCTTGAATTCCTCTATTGGCATGTGGCACTAGAGTTCTTATCACACATATGGGTTGAGTGGTTTCCTTGGCATATGGTAGTGGAGTGTTATGGTACCTGTTGGTGTTGTTGATAGTTGGTAACAACATCCTTTCTCCAAGCTTGAGGCGTCAGATACATATTGATTCTTCTTGGTCCCTATGTATGACAACATGGTGTATAGAGAATAATTGAGTTCCCATTTGTGCACCATTAGAATAATAGTGTTGCGTCAATCGATTATTGTTGTGGTGACTTCTATGGAGCTACGAGGACAAACTTTTATGGTACCTTTCGAATCGCCTTTTTGAACCAGGTTTGAATCGGGAAAGAATCGGCTTCTCTAGGTTCGAACCTGCAAATAGGTCCCCCCCCCCCCCCCCCCCCCCCCTCCCCCCCCCCCCCCCACCTTTAATTTCTACTCTTCGATTATGTCAATAACAAGTGCTTTCTTAGTGTCAATGGGTAACATGTAGATTATAATTCGTGATTAATCGATAGTGAAATTCGAATCCTGACGCGGAACTTCAAACTACCAACTCCTGAGTCTTGTTACCTAACAATACTTGTCACCTGTGGTTTAGGGTTCTTGATCCATCTGTTGCCTACAGTTTTAGCTATGATCTATTTGATATTATCTGAGACATTAGCTAGTAACTACCAACTTCCATACATGACTAGAAAGATTGATCATTGTTACTTGTCACTCAAAACATTAATGTCAAACCATGTACATGGCTACTTAGCAATAAATTAGCAAATCTACAAAAATTCTCGAAAAAACCCTGAAGGCTCTCTCTCTCTCTCTCTCTCTCTCTCTCTCTCTCTCTCTCTCTCTCTCTCTCTCTCTCTCTCTCTCTCTCTCTCTCTCTCTCTCTCTCTCTCTCTCTCTCTCTCTCTCTCTCTCTCTCTCTCTCTCTCTCTCTCTCTCTCTCTCTCTCTCTCTCTCTCTCTCTCTCTCTCTCTGTGGAAAATGTGCACCCCAACTCCTTCGATAGTCCTTTGGAAAATGCCAAAAAGACGGTTCGAACCGTTTTTTATTGTCTTGTTCAAACCAAAAAATGGTTTGGACCGGGCGATTTAAACCGACGGTTTGACCCAACTATGTATGAGGAGGTGACTATTCTACTTTGGTGATACTATTGGTCAATACAATCTACACTACACCATTTTACTTGTAAACCACAATACTATTGTAGTCTTCTTCAACCATGACATTCATGTTTCTACCTTTATTTGGCACCCTTGGTCCATGTATCTAGCTTGGTAATATACATGTTTGTAGCAACACTCTTGTTGGTCATTTTGCACATGCTTAAAAAATGAGATAAATGTGACACTAGGCTGTTGTGATGAGGTACATGTATGTATATACAAAGTAGTCACATCCCCTACCTTAGGTATAGCTCCAGACTTATGTAGTTAGTGTACGACCATTGGGTCAATCATCGTCTGTTACCCTTTCGACACTCATGGCAAATGTATATGCTCCTTTTGTTGTTGCTAACATCATCACAAAGTTACATGTTTATGTATTAGTTGGTATGCATACCCATAGTGATGTTATTGAGCTAGTTTTACATTTGATTGTTCCTATTATGTGTCATGCACATGTGGATCCTATTCTTGGTGTTTGGCATCCTTGCTCTATGAGACCAGCTTGAGATGCAACATCAACACAACGTGGCCTTTCTATACATTTGGGGAGGATCTCATGAAAAGAAACATGGCCTATCACTAACTTTATTTTCTCCAAGAACCTCTTTGTACTTCATTCCCAAGAAATCCCTTGAAAGATACTTATCATTGGTGAGTTGTGATTAGTGAAGGGACCTCCATAAATTAAGCCTTTGGATGTTCTGCACTTTTGACCCCAATGATATGCTAGATTTGTGATCGAGGTCAGTGCTTCTTGTGCCAGAATATGATGCTTTCACCATTCTAATTTATATGATTCACATTACTTAAAGTTTGAGCTTAGAAGTTTCCAAGTGCAAGATCTTTTTTGCAAAATACGTAGCTACATGCATAACACAATGAATACCAACAAATTCAAGTAATGTGAATTATATAGATTTTTCAATCTCAGCATTCAAAGCTACTTTTGTTATCTGCATTCAAAGTTGACTAAATAAGCGCTTGACTATCCTAATTGCTGAAGCTTGAGGTACACATTGTGAGATTACACAACGTATTGACATCACGTTTGCAGACATCGATGATACATGTGAATTGTTCTAAACAACTTTGAACTATCTATGGATGGATATTGATAGTATCAATTGTCATTGAATACAATTTGATTTGCTAATTCAGTTGAGTTCATGATCTATCCTGCAGTTTATACAAGCAAATAGAAATATTACTGCTAGAGATTTGTTGCAAAATGGCCATAAAATTTGGATGTTTATTATCATTTCACTTAAAGCACACATCAGCATTGCTCAACATTCCTTGTGTTGCAGCTCATTTGGGATGAAGTGGGAGAAAGTGAAGAAGTGAGAGACAAGATCTTACTGCAATTAGAGGAGGAGTGTTTGGAGGTTTATCGTAGAAAAGTTGATCAAGCTAGCAGTACACGAGCAAGTTTACAACAGTATATTGTTGATTTGGAAGCTGAGATTGCCCGCATATACTCTTGTCTGGGTGAAAGGCCTGCAACGGTAAGAGAAACTGAGAATACTTAGTAAATCATCAGCAACAGTTCAAGTGACTGTCTTACGTTATTTTTGCATAAGTCAATGGACATTGTTTTGCTCTCTCTTTGTTCTAAGAATATTTCAGCTTAACCAGAATAGCAAGCTTTGGGTATGTGCAACGCTAACTTTTGTCTTTATATATCCATGTTGCTCAGATTGAGAGGCATCCAGGAACTTTAAGGCAACAGCTTTCATTCAAGGCTGTATGTCTAGATGATCTAAGACAGAGAAAGCAAGAGCGTGCAAGGCAGTTCCAGGAACTAAAACTGCATATTCACAAAACTCGCTGTGAGATTTCAGGAATTTCGCCTGAGGCCTCTCCATTGTGTGCACCAGTGAACGAGGATGACCTGTCTCTTGTAAGGCTTGAAAGGTATCAGGCTGAGTTCGAAGTTGTCCAAAAGGAAAAGGTTAGCCAAAGTGCTTTTCACAAATTCACACTTTCAGAATCCCTTTGTAGTCCTGCTATAAGGCACTGAAGGTTTTGATGAGCTTCTGATACTGACTATTGTGTTGAGATGTAGTCTGTTTTATGTTTGAGATTGATTCGTTGAAATGATCTGATCTTCAAGCTTAAAACTTTGGGATGCTTTGCAGAATGATCGATTGCAGAAGGTCCTTGAATATGTAAATAATGTGCATCAGCTATGCTCCGTACTAACGGTGGACTTCCTCGAGGCTATTAATGAGGTCCACCCTAGTCTAAATGAATCAAGAGCTGGGCAATTCAAAAGTATAAGTAATGACACACTTGATAGACTGGCTGATGTCATCAAGTCCTTAGAAGAAGAGAAGCGAAAGAGGATGCACAAAGTGGGTATCTTGATTTTCTGTAGTGCTTTGTTTGAAGGTTTAAGGTTTGAAGGTTGTGGTTTTAGGATGTAAATGATATAACTATTGCCGTCATGTTCAGCTGCAAGACCTGGCGACATCTTTGATCGAGCTGTGGACATTGATGGACACCAGCGCTGAAGAACAGCAGATGTTTCGGCACGTAACTTGTCAACTTGCTGCATCAGAACGAGAAATTACTTCTCCAGGTGCTCTTGCTCTTGGCATCATTGAACAGGTAATTGTGACATCTTTCATCTCTGCTAGTACTGAATTTTGCTGGGGTTATTTCGGACATGTTTCTTTGTGCAGCTATTTGTTCAAATGGGTTTCAAAAGCATGGATCTATCCAACAGGATTATTCTATATTGGTCCTCATATAGTAACTTGAGGCTTTTTTATCTACTTCAGGCTGAGATCGAAGTTGAGAGGTTGATCCAGCTGAAAGCAAGCAGAATCAAGGAACTTGTGCTGAAGAAAACAGCGGAACTAGAGGATATATGCAGACGAGCACATATGGAATCTGATGCAAGTTCATCGCAAGAGACTTTGATTGCGCTCGTTGAGTCTGGTAGAATTGACCTTTGCCTGTCTGCTGATCACCCATAAGAACTACTCCTTTTTTATTCTCAGATGCTTATCTCCTATTCGTTTGTTTTCTGTTTAGGTATAGTTGATCCATCCGAGCTTTTGGCAAGTGTTGAAGAACAGATTGGAAAGGCAAAGGAAGAGGCATTCAGCAGAAAGGAGATAATGGAGAAGATGGAAAAGTGGTTAGCAGCATGTGAGGAGGAAAGTTGGCTTGTGGAATATAATAAGGTGGACTTCTCCCTGCACGTGTTAAGCGTTTGATTTTGAATTATTGTATTTCTCATGGAATATAGCTTACGCTCTCGTAGTGTACAGGATGATAATAGATACAATGCAAGCAGAGCTGCCCATATCAACCTAAAACGTGCAGAGAGGGCTCGTGCAACCGTTGGCAAAATACCGGGTGAGCAATGCATCTGAACGCAGAGACATATTCTTATTAATAAGCTTATGAATCTACCATATACTTCCCTGTTAATTTCGTATCAACAATAATAAATTTTATACCCATGCAGCCCTTGTAGAATCTTTGACTGCCAAAACCAGAACTTGGGAGGAAGAAAGAGGCAAATTGTTCCTATACGACGGGGTAAGTATTTGGGAGCTGGTAACTGTTCAATTTTGAAATGATTTTTGGTAAAACTGCCAGTTTTCTTCTTGGGATGGATAGGTGCGGCTACTGGCTATCTTGGGGGAGTATAATTTGCTCAGAGAGGAAAAAGAAGAAGAAAGGCGCAAGCTAAGGGTATGCTCGTGATGCGCAATTAGGCACTGGTTTGGCAGTTTTCAGGCGTTAATTTGCTTAATCATATATAAGGACTTCATAAGGGGTTCTAGGCTCCGAGCTGCTTCGTGCAGCGAGGTGATGCTACTTTGTAAATTGCATCCATTACAACTTTGCTGTCAGTGTAATGGAAATCGGAAATTTGGGCATGTATTTTGTTTTTGTTCTTAGGATAAAAAAAGGCTGCAAGAACAGCTCATTCACGAGCAGGAAACGCTGTTTGGATCACGGCCCAGTCCAAACAAATCCAATCTAAAAAAAGGTCAAGGTTTCGGCTTGCGTGCTGCAAATGGAGCCGCTTCCCCTGCAAATAATCGTCGTCTCTCAGTTGGAGGAGCAATGCTACAAGCAGCAACTCCAGAATCATTGACACGATCCAGACTCGGCACTAGCGCCAAAATAGAAAGCAGAAACGACCAGCTGCACACTTCTGGAGGAGCAAGGAATAATTTCACTTTCAATGACGATACTGCAGCAGAACTTGCGTCCGTCGGAGGTGTGTTAGATAACAGAATTTCCTTGTTCTGCTTCTACTTCCAAAAATGATGTATGCATCGAAAAACTGTATGCTTTTGAATTACACAATTGTTGATTTCTGTGGTGAGACAGGTGGAAATGGTTCTTTGCTGGCATCCGATTTCTCGGACAAGGAAAGCCCAAGAACGCCTCTCACCCCTGTTCCATTATCTGCGGCAAAGTCTAACATTTTACAATCTGAAGATGGGTACAACACAAATCAGCTCATGGGAAGTCCTAACATCATTGGGGTGAAAAATATATCATCAATGGGTGAAGAACTCCACCACCAGGCGAAGCAAGAAAGTGAGTACTCTTTTGAGGAACGGAGGGCTGCATTGCCTCACTACCACATAAAAAATGCTGCAGTACATACTGAACTGACCCGCATTTAATTTGCATCACCAGACTCTGGTGCAAAACGACTGCATCAGCTTTCCCCCTTGTATATTCTCCTCGGATACTGGGCCAGAAAGGCACATTTATCCCATGTTCCAAGGTTGTCCCCCAGTTAACTAAGTACTTTAAATTGTTGAGCCAATAAATATTGGCTCTATGATGAAGCGAAATGTATAACCATCTATCAAAGGTAGCCATGCTTCAACCAGGAGAAGAGAAAAATGGCAAACAACTTATCCTTCCTATAGTCCCGGGCCCACCGACATTCCTAGCATTCATAAATTTTGTAAAGTACCCATTTTAGTTTAGGATATGAGATGTTGCAAATATCTTACCAAAAGTTGTTTTGGTAAGATGCTATACACTCTTTCTTTAAAGGAGAGCTTAATGAACTTAAATGTGAGATTCATCTTTATATTATTGAAGTGAAATTGATATAATAACAAGGTTGAATGTATTTACGACCAGACTTTGCGTGTTTGACATTCAGCTCTTTAGAAAACTGACAGGGCTTGGCGGTACGCTGCCCTTTTGGGCCAGGGAACACCCACTCAGGAACTAAGGTCACACTCATTCCTGTACTTTACATTTCTTTCTTATCCCTCTTAGTCGTTTTTTGTCCTTCTCTCTAACCACTCTGATGGGAATGGGTGGCTGGGGTAGCAAGGCCAACGTGCATCCACGATGTGACATGGAAAACTTAACTAAAATGGTATGCGCATACAACAAGAAACAAAATGCTAACCATAGCGGAGTTATAAGTTCCTTGTTGGAGGGTGCAACCACATTGAGTAACTCATCTTGGCTTTTGACAATTCATGACTTTGCCACAACTATTGGTATCTTGACAAATGGAGCTTGAAGGCACCGCCTTGCATGTGAAAGCTTTTGGGGTTGTTTAAAGAAGTTTCATCATGTGCATTATTGGAAACTTTGTCATGACCCATTATAGATTGTGATTTTGCAGCACAATCACATCTATGTAACCAAATTTATGCTAAGATAGCAATGCCAGTGATGAGCAAGATGTTGGCATCTTCGTGTACGCACATTGGCATCGTCGTGCGCACATTTTTGACAAACTTGGGAAATGATCACATGTATAGACATGAAATATATCGTGTTAATTATAGCATCCTAATATTGAATCCATTCATAAGCATCAAATTAGCATTAAAAAACAAGAAATCAATTGAGATGCTAGTTAAGAATAAAAAATTAGAGTCGCCATCAATATTCGTTAGTTGTCCTTGTTTGTTATCCATTGGTGGTTGTCACGATCTGTCCTTGTGATCTTCTTGAAGGTCGACATGGAAGTGTTGAAGTGTGAAATTCACCTTATCCAACAAAATTGCTTCAAAAATTGTGAATTCAATTCTTGTCAAGTATATTTACAATATTCAAATATATCAGATTGTACCAAATATGAGCATCTTTTCTTAGCAAACTAGGTAGAATTCTCAATTTATCATCATTAGTTCGTTCCTTATTTGTGAGGGCTATTAATTTGAGTTGTGTTATATCACTATCAGCATTTTCACAGGCTATATACCTTTAAAATAGTCGTATCAAATTTTTCAAAATGTTGATGTTGGTGTTGCCATGTTGTCAGCATCAAAGTGCTTTCTTCTTGATATGTCAAACTCAAATGTGGACCTTGAGTTTGACTTTGTTTTGGACTTTGAGATTAATCTTTTGATTTTATTAATTTTAATGTTCAAGTATTTGAATACCAACCTTGCTCTCTTTTTGTCTTAGTTTGTCTTTCATCTCCTTTGAGTTTTTGTTTTTCTATTAAATTGAGATGTTCTTTTCTTTCATACATACACTTTAATATAATCATATATGATCGGACATCTATTGGTACATTGAAGAAAGAATAAGTAAGGTTCAACTTTAGTTTTTGAATTTTGGCCTTCAAAATTTAATTTTGATACAAATTTATTTTTCAATTTTGATTTTGATTTCAATTCAGGAAATATTTTTTTACCTTGATTCACATTCAGTCGAGCATTGTTTCTTATGTTCTTCACCTTCAATTCTTTGATTCTCCTTTTTTACTAAGTGATTGTTTTCCAAATTCTTCTATATTCGTACATTTAATTAATGGGAATCGATATAATGAAAAGAGTAAGCCTATTTTGTGGTCTTTTATTGATACATTCTAACAAAATGCTAGATCTCGAATTGAAGGATGGTGGTCCAAATGTCAAAGGAATGTTAACCACGCTATCAAATCAGACATAAAATCTTAATCTAGAGACTCGCTTTCTGATAGTTGCTTATTGTATTATGAAAATACATTAATACTATCAAAGCAATCTTACATATTAATAGATGATATTTCGATTTAGCATGAAAACCACTAGGTTAGGCTATATTGATTACATTACTATTATATACTTGCCTCTTCCCTGGCAATGGCACCATAAAGTTAGTATATGTCATAGCTTACTAAATTCATCTGTAAGATAAAGTGTAGTACAAAGGATGCCATTCCCCAAGAGGAAAGTTTAAGCCTCAATAGTATGTCATTTTTTTATATTTGCTCTTTTAGCACATATGATTCAAATGGTCATTGAATTAAGTTTATAATGAGGCATCCAATAAAACCTCTTAAGTATAAGATAGATAATTTATATAGTTAGATGATGATTATTTTCCTCAATCTATTGTTCGAGTGTATTTAGGTACACTTCTTGTTGTCTCAAAATGTCAAAGATTAGATCGATCCATCATTTACACAAATCGATAAACTTTACATATATTCACTTTCAACACATTTAAACATTCCAATATATATCATTAAATCCATTAGAATGGGAGAGCCAGGCCCGACTTGTCCTATTTATCTTTTATGTGGGGGCTTGACTTGATAAAGACAGTTCTTATAGACTGTGAGCTTGACAGCCTGTGTCGGTCTCACTATGATCAAGACAACATCTACTTTGATGCGAGTATCATAGACGAAAGAATACTAGACAAAATTTTAGAAGCAATCCCTATCAGAAAAACTATATATGCTTACTTTGAGCCAACTAAGCGAAGCGTACCGAGAAGGTTGAGACACGGGATCACCACGTTCATGGGTGATTTGCACTGGGGGACGACTGTTGTTACCTACCCACCTCACCGGATAGACATATGTTCCAAGTACACATATTTTGAAAAAAAAAATCGATGTATGAAAAAGAAAAAAAAATGTACACTTAAGACTGTTAAATATAATCACAACAGATGCTGAAATGGTTATTGATCATCCAGGAGATGATAAAGAAAGAGGGAGACAAACCCTACTAGTTATTTTTTTAAGGAGCCTCCAAAGGTCTTGAACAAGAAGGAGCTATTGGTGCTGTCTTGTGTAATACAGATGGAATAAAAATTGCTGGTATGGGTGTTTTTATCTGTGAACAATTCACTAGTAACATGGCAAAATTCAAAGCTCTTATTATGGGATTGTAGATGACAATACGAACTCAGGAGCCAATATCTTCTATAAAAATTATAGGAGATTCTTAGCTGGTAATATATGACATGAATGGGAATTATTGCATTATGGACATGAGATTGAGGACCTATACAACAACTGCTCATCAGCTTGGAAAGATTCTTCACCAAATAGACTGGGTACAAGTGCCTAGACGCTTGAATAGGGATTGTGACTTATTGGCTAGACTAGCATACCAACATGACCTGTACTACCATTCTACACCACATGAGTGACTGTGATCAATTTATGGGTAGCTTTGAGAGAAGAATCAGCCAATGGGATATGGAGAGTAGAAAGATTATTGTGTCAACTCTCCGAAACCTGACACAATTTAGTAACGGAACTACATGCCATCATATGCCAAGAGTTAAACAAAACTTGTTTTAAGAACTTTGGTGGAAAACCCTTGCAACTTATTTCTACTTCCGACCATTTTTATTTATGTGCATAGGGTACCCACAACCTTAAGCTCTGAGAATGCCACAACCCTTACAACTTATTTCTACTTTCGGCCATTTTTATTTATGTGCAGAGAGTACCCACAACAGGGCCTCCGACTTGAAGTAGTGCCGGTCCCTCAACACTATGAGGCTAGTAGGGACCCCGTGTTTCTTTTCGTCGTCGGATGAGGTAGCCCATGACTTCTTATAAACTCCAGTCTTTTTTGGCTTTTCTCATCTTTGGAGGGGAAGAAGGACTTATGGATGCCTGTGAGCCAAAATTGGTCGATCCATGTTTGGAATTTGCTGGGCCAAGGATGGCCTAATAACGCCACTCTATAGTCCACTCGAGACATTGGAAGTTAGTCTTCAGCTTTTTTGGACGCCAGGGCTGTGTTAGGATAAAAAAAAGATGGGTGATAAAAAGTTGTCCCATTTGGTGGAGACACTTATAAAAAATTCTAGGTCTCGTGTGAATTCGGCTGTGGAGCGGACTATGGGATCAGGGCACTTGAGATAGTATTTAGAAAATTGGACGAGAGCCCTTTTGGCATCAACGTCCGTGCCCCATCCGTACTCCGAGTAAATCCTTGGCTAGTTGAGTGTCCTGATGGTGATCTGGTCCAGGGGGGTTCCACATTCCGCCCATTTTGATCATCGTGGAATGGGGACGAAATGTAGATTGATGCGCAACTGGCGTGGGATACTCACATACGCCCTGATGGCCACCAGATCTTTTTCGAATGTGGGCTGCCGCCACTCAGGTTGTGGCCCTAATGCCAGAAGGCATGCCAGGCTTGTTGTCTCTAATGTCTTTGGCTAAGAATGATATCTGCCAGCCGCTGCGTGAGGATTCATGTGGATACTGGACTAGATACTCATTGATTTTGTCCTCCACAGTCTTCGGTTTGTGAAATGCATGGCTAGTAGATATGGTCCAAGAGCCTTGGGAGATGGAAACTTGTTGTTTCTCTTCGGCTTGTCCTTGGCTCTGGTTTGCTCCGTGGCTAGTGTCGAGGCCTTGTTCTTGGCCTTGGTCGTGATTATCGGGTCTCGCTGTGTCTGATCCTTGATCATGGCTAGAACTGGTCTGTGCAACTTTGAGTGTGGTTGGCATTGGAATTACCACTTGGGCCGATTTTGGCTATTGTGCTATGTGTTGTTGGCAAGCCTTGAGAGTGGCCTTTGCTTCCGCAAGCTCTTGGAGGACGCTTTGGTGGTAGTTGTTGAAATTTGTTTGGTAGCCATCCAGCATTTGTCTATACAAGTCCAACTGCTTTGTCAAAAGGTCCATCTCATGTTGACTGAGAGGACGGTTGGTGGGGATGGGCTGGGCTAACCACAATGTCTTCTCCTATTGTAGTGTCTGGACCTCCGCTCCCAGACATCGATTTTTAGTTTCAACCACCAATAGTTGGGCTTGTGGAGCGGGGCGAGCTGCTGCTGAACTTCCTAGACCCTTGCGGAGGCGTGATTTGAAGAGGTCCTTGATATATCTTTGAAGACTCTCCTCGTGTTGTTTTAGCTTTAAGACCAGGTCCTGCTCTGCCTGCTCGTGTTAAAGTGCCACTTGCAGGTCTTTTAGGAGTTGTGTGAGCTCAGCTCACAACCTACTATTGTTGGTTGCCAATTCCACTACGTGGTTGATTTGCCGCTACCAGATTCTGGATGAAAGTTCCCAAGGTCTGGTAGGCCATCGTGATGTCGGTGGGGGCCCCGGCCGGTATGGTGGCCCCTTGTCTGTATGGTGCTGCTTGTTGGGCCTTGTTGAGGTGTTGCCCCTAGTGGTATGCTATCGTCAACTTCGATGAAAATTTCTTGCACCATCACATCGTCAGGTGTGGTTGGATCAGCACGCTGCGGTGAGGCGATGTACTTCGTGCGCACGAATGCGTCATCATCCAACGATTTGTCAGACTCGTCATTCAGAGTGGATGGATCAGTGGGGGGAGTGAGTGGAGTGGCATAAGTGTATATAGGGGGTGGAATGAGTTGTTCGAAGGAAGCAACGAGAGGAAATGTAGAAAATTGAAGAGTGGTGTCAGGAATGGAAGGAGATCTGAGAGGTGAGAGTTGGAGGATATTTATCCAAGAGAGGGTGCCGGGGGAATCTTGGGGGTTAATTATGAGGGGCGGTTTATTTGAGCTACGTTCTGATACCAATCCGATGGAGCAAGAGAGTGCGAAGAACGCAAACGAAGAAGAGAGCAGGAATATTGCGAAACAGATATCTCGTTACAATCAGCTGCTAGATGCAAAAACAGTCTAACAAAAAGCTTATGCTAAATATAATCCCAACTTTAAGTGTTATAATTGCCCAACAAGATCTTAAAAATTAGTTCATACTCACAAAAACAAGAGTACAGTCCACCGAAGAGATTACAAATGATTTGCGTGTGTGGTATTAATGGAAATTAGATTCAATATGAAGTTTAGTTCTAAACAGATGGAAGAGTAGTATGATATCACGAGTTCCTCAGGCGTCAAAGACAGCCATCGTCTGATCAGAAGCGAAGGAGTCGTAGACGTCTGTGTTCTGATTAGAGTGAGTAGACAAGCACGATCAAACAACGACAAAGTGCATTCAATCCCAACAAGCATTCATCTATGTTATGCACAGATAGAAAAGCGTGTTGCTGCTATATTACACTAAAGCACAATAAAATAGCAATTACAACCAAAATGACGGTGTAACTGGGAGGGCTCAAATCATAAGTCTCATGGACGGAGCATCACATATAGTGTGCCTGGAGTGATCCATTTATAGATTGCATCAATGTATTAATTACAATAAATGTTTGTCATCTAATTAGGCAAGCCGTTGTACTTGGAAGTATTGGCTTGAGATGACAACTCTACATAGTCAACCCATAGGGAATGTTGACGCGGACAAGGACGATGCAAATTCTCTCACTTCGCATTTTACGAGAAGTGGCTTTCTCTCACTTCGCATTTTGGGAAGTGGCTGGGAAGGTTCCCTTGTCGAAATAAGATGACTGACGCTTTTTCTCTCTTTTTGAGATTTTGCAAAAAAGTCAACAGTGCCCTTAAAAAGGTGACACTATCCTTTAAAAAGCCGACGGTGCCCTTAAAACAAGTTAACTTCTTCAAAATAGTTGAAAGGAAGAAGTTTAAGACAAGTGTCGCTTTTTGGAAAAAGACGACACTGTCGCATTCCGGGGAAATGCCACTAAGCCGACACTGTCGCAAAAACTTGAATTTGTAAACTATGCTGAAGTGTCACTTTTTGGAAAAAGCCGACACTGTGTGAAAGATAGTTCATTTCTGCAGACTGTAGCGACACTTAAAGTATTTCTGCAGACTGTTGCGACGCTTAGAATATTTCTGCATACTGTTGAAAAAATTATGTAAATATGCAGACTAGTTCTAAATGCAAGTTTTTGGAAGTCCTTGAAGATGGCCAAGTCTTCAATGACTTCAAGTGATTGAACTTAACATCTGAACTTGAAATTACGACATGATTGGTTACCCTTTGCTGGAGATCAGGCCGAAAGTCCGTTGTAGACGGTCTTCAAATAATTTGGTTGTCTAAGTTGTGATTCCTGCAGGTATCAGGTGAG
>MU834185.1:0-48871 GCA_029204225.1 Diphasiastrum complanatum | reverse complement strand
GAAGACCGATAGTACATTGAGACCAAAACTAATGCATAAACACTTGATGTTATTTCACTATGTCTCTACATGTCTGATGGATGTAATTGATGGTATCTTTATTCATTCTCTCGGCTATACCATTTTGTTGAGGACTATAAGTACATGTAACCTCACTTTTAATACCATTGGATTTAAAAAGCTCTATCATCCTAGTGGAGATATACTCTCCACCATTATTAGTTCTCAATACTTTTACTTTAGCATCAAGTTGATTCTCAACTAGAGTTTTGAACTTTACAAAAGACTCAAACACTTTATTTTTGGAATCCAAAAGTTGAATCCAAGTGTATCTAGAGTAGTCATCAATAAAAGATACATACATTAATGCAGCTCCATTAGATGCTTGAGAAAAAGAGTGCACATCACTATGAATGAGATCCAATACCTTAGAAGATCTAGTGGAAGAGTTAGCAAATGGTAGCTTCTGTGCCTTTGAAAGGCAACAAGACTCACAACTCTTTCCACACATTGAGAATGTCTTTGGAAGGCCGAGAGCAAGATCCTTTGTGCATAGCATCTCCATTGATTTTAAGATGAGATGGCCCAACCTCTTATGCCAATGCTCCACTTGATTAAGCTCCTCCTTAGCCATGTTCACACTTCCGAGCCCTTCCTATGGGCAACTGTGTGCCGATTTTTCCCATTAATAGTCGGGTTTTACATGCTGGTTTTTGTACATGTAGATGCTGATTTTTCTACATTGGCAGGATTGTTGGTTTGCTCTTTTTGTAACCAAAGATCAAGGACATGGATTGGATCTTGAATAATCTGAAATCCTTCACAAAGAGCTCATTAGTAAGTTCTAAGAGCTCATTAGAAGCTTCAGATATATTAATAAGCTTGTATAATACACAAGATATTTTTGTTAAAATTACAATGTTCACTTTAAAAATGTAAATGTACTTAAAACTCTACAGAACTTTGGCAATTTTTGCTTGAATTTTTTTTGAGATTTAATGGTTGTTAACGTGAATTAATGTTTGTTGACGTTGAGTTATTAAGTACATAAATTTGAAATCAGGGTTAGAAATTCTAAGGCAGCATTAGATAGAAAAAATCTATCTAGTGGGAAAGTTTCAAGTTTCTTATTTGTTTTTGTGTGCAAAGCATTATTTACGAAAAGGACCTCTCAAAAAACTTGTTATTTGACTATGTGGGGAACTTTTTTAAGTTAAATTAAACACTAGATGAACCACCACCTTACACTTGAAACAAACAATTACAGTCCAAAACTATCCACAATTTCTGATAGAAAATTCATAATACTTCTTGGTACTGATACTCTTAGAACGTCCAAAATTCTAAAGCATAATAGTTCAACGTACTAGAATCTACAATAAATCCATCAAGGTCCAAATGATTTTAACTCAATCATGAGTATCCCAAATACTCTCATGAGTTGAATGCCCTTGTTTTTAATATCTCTTGCAAGAAAATAACATTCATGTGAAACTCAAGATTTGTCTATCTCCATAACAATTGAAAATCTAGGCTACAATAGGGCTCTTTTGGACTCAAAAAGGGCCCCCAAAAGTGAGCCATGAGATCAACACCAATCACCCTTTATATTCAATGAAGTGATTACACATATTTGGCAATGGTTCATATGTAATGCTCAGATGGTCAATATTTGAGCAGCATCGGAAGACCAGCACCAAAGAGTAGGAACATAAGCAGGATAACAGGCACGCTGTAACAGCATGGAAAAGGCAAGCGATATGCCAAGACACAGGGAGCATAAAGAGATCATCCTGACAAAGGATAGGTAAAATGGAGAAATATGCCCAAGGTATCCAAAGGCCCATGAATGATGGAGATAGTTAGCGATCGCGGAAGTCATTTCATCAATGAGACCATCAAGGTCCTGTTGGAGGAATTGTTTGTGAGAAGTAGCAATGGCACACGGTACCCTCAAGGCCCATATCACGAGAAGAGCAGCATGCCAAAAGCTCCAGAAAGTCCAAGAAATCAATGCATCATCTAAAAAGACATGCTACATGAAAACAATAGCAACAAATCTAGAAATAGTAGAGGCCCCAACTAAAAAACTGTAGCTGAAAAACTCATCCAGAAAGACCTCATATGGACGTACCAGTCCATCATAGGATACACCAAAAACGGATGGAGAATTGGATGACCCATCGGAACTGACTACAAGTGTAAGTCCAAAGTACACACCAGGCGCACAAGTGAGGAATAGAAGAAATGCACTGGAACGAGGAACAAAATCTGCAACATCAGTAAAAAGCATCGGAGCAATATCCACATGTATTTGGGAATGAGTATCAAAGCACATATGAGCAACACTGAATTATATGGCAACAACATCTCCAAAAACTATCCAAGAGAGGATAAGGAACTCTCTCAAGGTATCCTGATGATCTCGGAACACCAAAACAAAGTGGCAACTCAGCATTGGAGACCAAGCAATATGGAGCAACCTGAAATGACGGGGAACCTAAAGATCACTCGGACAAAGCACCATAGGCGATCAATAATATGGAAAAACCAGCACCAATCAACAGGTCCAAATGAAAACCAAGCTATATGTAATAACCAGGAATGGCATATAGCCATAGCATCGGCATGGAGTGCAGGATACCTATATGTAGAAACACGAGACTGAAGGATCCTCGTATACTCATCTAGAAAGATCCCATCATATAAATACCCTAGATAAGTAATAGTGACCATCTGGCAAATATCCTCGGATGAAAAATGTGTAATGGTAAGGGCGAAAGGCTCATGAATCATGTTAGGAACCGTAGAAATATCATGAGGCAAATCACAAACCTCAAGCAGAGATCCATGGAATAAAGCGAAAAAAGATACAACCTGATCACCAATAGTGAGAGAACCAGCAAACGTGGACCTGTGAAGAGCCCTAGAGAAATCAGCAGGAACATCGGCAAAACGAACTGCTTTATAGAGACCAATGGAGAAGATACTGCACCAATCACCGAACCAGGTGGGCTATCTGAGGTAGGCGCAAAAGCAATAGTAGAAATATCACCAAGGTATACGGTCTCAATATCAATGAAACCAGGAATGACCACCTAGTACGATATCTGTGAATGAAGGCATATAGGCGCAAGGCACATAGCAACAACCTGTACATCCGGAGCAGCATCAACCTGAGTAAGAGGACCCACGGTCGGTGAAAGTGAAGCAGCAACTAATGTACTCTGAATGGAAAGAAGAGCTACATCATGAGCCTTTGGAAACTACGCATAAACTGCTTCCCGATAACCAACTGATGGTCACTCTGGGAATCAATACCAGAAAGTAAATGATGTCGGCCAACATGTGTAAAAGACAGTGTCTACTGAGAAAGATCCACAACAACAGTACCAAGTGACGAAAACCAATCTGCACCAAGAATAATGTCATAGTGCTCTAGAGGAATAATATAGAAATTTGCCTGTCTAGAGAAGTCATCAATGCTATAGTCCAAGCCCTGAAACATCTGGGAACTGGAAAAGGGATCAGAACGAGCAACCTCGACACTGAGAGACTGTGTAGCAGAAATAGGTGTAGCACGAATCCTGGTGGAAATGTAACTGCTAATAAATGAATGTGTACTGCCAGTATCCACCAAAGCAATATACTCTCGTCCCAAAATGCGAACATGTGACCGAATAGAACGAAGACCAGGACGCCCACCAGCCCAAGTAGCATAAGCAAGCTATGCATGGCGAGCGGCGGAAGCAGGATCATCTAGAAGTGGGTCAGCCGGCTCATTAACAGAATGTGGGGCAGGAGTATCAAGAATATGGATATAAACATCAAAATCATCAGGAGTAAGAGCCTCATGGTAGAAAATAGCGGTAGGAGGATCAGGAGGAATGGTAGTAGAAGAAGCCAAAGTAGGAGAAGCAGTGAAATGAGAGCAAGAAAAATGAGAAGAAGTGGATAACTCAGGATACTTATGTTGCAAGGTAGTAGCCAAGAAGATAGCATCTGAGAGAGTAAGAGGCCAAAAAGATGAGACATCATATCGTAAGGTGTCTCTAAGGCCGGCAATAAAATGTAAAATAAGCTCTGTAGGATGAAGATCAGTAAAAAGGTAGGAAAGCTCAATAAACTGATCAATATAAGCAGTCAAATCACTAGTATGGCGAAGGCTGCGAAACAAATCACGTTTGTGAACCAACCATTGTGGGTCATTTATAGCCATATGAAGATCATGCCGAAAAGTGGGCCATATATGTAATCCCTCACGAGTAGGCTCAGAGTGATAGACACGCCACCAAGTCTGAGCTCAACCATCTAAATGTAACGCAGCCAGCTGCACTATCTGGATTTCAGTCTTGGGATACATAAGAAAATAGGTCTCTAACTTAGAGAACCAATTTTCCAAGATATTCCCATTAGATGAACCGACATAAGTAGTAAGCTGGATGCGATCACGAAAATCATGAGCAAAATGAGGCTCAGGATTACTTGAAAAAGTAGAAGAAGGAAATCCTGGTGGTGCAGAGGGAAATCTAGGGGTGGTATAGAAGACCCGAAAGGAGACCCATAAGAACACTATAAGAAGGGAGACCAAACGTACTACCAAAAGCACCTCCTGAAGATGGAGATGGAGTAGGAGCAAGTGTACTCAAAATAGGAAGTAAAGGTGCTTTACCAGGACGATGAAGAATGTCTGGGTGGGGTGGTATCCCCTCGTGGTAAGAGAGTCTCAAGGCTAGAAAGAATACTATCAATACGACTCTCAAGATGATCCATGTGGGATCAATATGTGTAAAACGATCATCTAAAGAGCTCTGCGGAGGGTCTTCTGATGAAGAAGTCAACATAGGGACTAAGAAAGAGACAAAAACCTAAGGGAGAGGACGTTTGTCGTCACTCCAACTTAGTCTAACTTCCGAAATCACCAAAAATGGCACATAAACAGTCAATCAAAATGGATAATAATCAGAAAATGAGGGGCTGAGAAAGTAGAAGGTTTTTTACAAAATGAAAAAATGGACGGAGGACGGTGTGAAGCAACAAATATGAACAGGAATAGGGGGCTGGAAAGAGCAGTATGCGAGTAGAAAAGACAACAAGTAGGTGCAAAAAGGAAGTGCAAAAAGGATGCAAACAATACATGGGTGGGTGCTTGTGCCTTTGGCTTTGTCATTAGATCGCCTCGGGTCCGCAAACCTTTTATCTTCGTGTTCATTTGACCGTCATCTTCATGTCTTCGGTCCTCGAAGCTTTTCTATTCGCGACCACGCAGCTCCCTTGTTCCTCTTCTGCCTTGAGCTCTAAAGCTATCATAGCTTTGTGGCCAAAAACAATTTGTTTCTTCAATTACTTATGTTTTAAAGTGCAATATGGCTGAAGTTTACAAGCTTTTCACAGTGCCTTGGTACAAAAAAGGAGTAAAAGAAAGTTTGACTTAAAATTATAACTTAGTTACATTGAACCGAGGTAACTATGTATGTGGGACCATCTACATACTTAATGAATAAGACAAGTGCACCTTAGGGTTAAGGTAGAGTTAGCAAATGTGGGTCCATGGCTTGATCAAATATTGAACATCTGATCATTTCATATGAACCATTGCCAAATATGTGTAAACATGTCATTGAATATAAAGGGTGATTGGTGTTGATCTCATGGCTCACTTTTGGGGGCCCTTTTTGAGTCCAAAAGAGCCCTATTGTAGCCTAGATTTTCAATTGTTATGGAGATAGACAAATCTTGAGATTCACATGAATGTTATTTTCTTGCATGAGATATTAAAAACAAGGGCATTCAACTCATGAGAGTACTTAATGAATAAGACAAGTGCACCATAGGGTTAAGGTAGAGTTAGCAAATGTGGTGATCAAGATATTGGTCCTTCAGATTAGTATTCTATTTATGATGTCGCGCAACAACAGGCAGCGAAACAATGGGCCAGAGCACCACTTGGATGCTTTGCATGCGGAGAGAACCATAGAGCGGTGGAATGCCCGAACAAAGAAAAGTTTGTTCCTTTTTGTCATGAATGCGGTTATGGCCATTGTTACAAGGATTGTCTAGCAAGACCAAAACCACCACTGGTTATTGCTCCAATGAATATGATTATGATCAAGCAAAGACCAAAAGTTTAGCCTATCGAACCAAGTGAACCTTTGATGATCCAGTGCCTTCTGAATCTGTACCAACTATATATATACCTACTGCATCAGGGGTGTATCCGAATCTTAACTCAAAAAAGAAGAGTTATCATAATATGAGACAATGGATTGAACAGTTGCAAGAAGAAGAAGCCTTGGAAGCAACGAAAGCAGCAGCCGAAGCCGATTCTTCACCTCTGCCACAAACAGATCCACGAACGAATGTTAATACTCAGTGGCACCAGCATGAAGATCACTTCAAGATGACATAACCTAAAGCATCGCAAATGAAAATGATCGTGAATATTCTGTTGAGCAAGATGGATATTACACTGGGAGAATTTCTTAAGTTGGTGCCTACCGTACAAAAGAAGTATTAGCAAAAAGATTAACTCAAATCAAACCAATAGCCTGCCAGAAACCACTTTTTTGTGCCGGGATTAAAGAAACCGGAGTAGCTTGGGAAAGTGAGCAACGAAACACCACCCTACCAATACAACATAGACAGTTTGGTAAAGAAGCAATCGTGATAGATGGAGGTTCCGGAGTTAATATGATTTCGACAAAGCTATGTTCAAAATGGGGACTTACAAAGATAAAGCTTGCCACTTTTGCCATAAAGCTAGCTGATCGTCCATCCTAAAGAGATGATTGAAGATATACCTGTCAATATTGCTGGAGTACAGTTTGTCATTACTTTCATAGTAATGGACTTTCCTGACGCACCAAATGTATATCGTGTCTTATTGGGCTGTCCATGATTATGAGTTGGGCATCTGAAAAATTACTTTCAAGAATCGTGAGTGTGCAGTTTGTTGGGAGAGAGGGAGGAAGAATAAATGATGAACATGAATGAGAAACAAACTCGAACAAGAAACGAACGAGAAGCAAACTCGAACAAAAAATGTTTGTGCACAGCGGAATGACTCTCTCCATAAGCATGACTACGCCTATCAAAATGAACAGAATTTTAGTGATAGAAATCACAGTCATTCTAGATTACGTAGCCAAACATTTAAATGGCTGAAGTGCTAGATGAATAATTTGTCATGAATTGCAAGACAAATTATCTGTCGTGAATGATTCGCAAAGAGCTAGACTGTGCTCGACTGATAGTTAGTCGCGAATTATTCACAAAAGACAAGACTAAAAGCTAATCGTCTATTACCAAAAAGAACAACAAGAAAGATTAGACAGAATGAAGAATAAGCATAGTGATATTGATAGATCTAAAATGCAGAACAAATGAGTTGTGTCAAATTAAGTATATCAAGTATACAAGTCAATTATGAGGTAGAGCACAAGACCGTAGCAGATGAAACCGTGTGTCCTACAAAGCTTATTTCTGTTTGTAATGAGGAATGAAACCTCTTCTCTTAGTCTCTTCTTCACTCACTTGATCATCTAATCATCATCATCATCGAATACTCAGATGGTATCCAATATATATACATAATATTACAGGTGTGTAGATGCAAAAGTATATAGTGGATATGTTGTCTGTAAGAGATCGTGGGTGGCTGCAATTGTTGTCCAATCTGTTATTGCAACTGCATGGGATAAAGGTGAAAAGGGTGCGACGTCAGCCAATACTGAAGTGAACGTTGGTGATGACACAAAAGTGCGTCACTCTCATGAATGGCTATTTGTTAGATTACAGGGTGCCTTTGGCATTCAGTAAGGTAGTGTCCCCTTTTCACCTATCACCATGACTTGTGTTAGAACACAGTGTTGCTATTCATTCACCTTTCTTTTGTCAGTGCAAATTTGCATGTAAAAATGCTGACTACGTGACAACGTTAAAAAAAAATATGCCGCATGAATGGAGGCAGATTGAAATTGGGATCTAGGAGAGTAGAAGGAGTAAATCCATTAATCTGGATCCGTGAATGCCTTGATCTTCAGACTTGGCAATGCACAAAATCTGTTGTGTGCATTAACATTAAGTGCTTTCGTAAAAATGTCTGCAACCATGTCCTACGTTCTGCAGTACGTTAAGCTTACCTCTCTGTCGAGAACCTTGCCTCTGATGTAGTGATATCTTATCTCAATGTGCTTACTCCTAGAATGAAATCTAGGGTTGGCCGATAAGGCAATAGCACTATCACAAAACAAAATTGTAGGGCTGTATTGATTCAGATTGATGTCTGACAACAAATTTCTCAATCAAAATGCTTCCTTAATAGATTGAGAAGCAGCAATATATTCTGCTTCAGTAGAAGAAAGTGCGATAGAGGTTTGCTTACGACTATTCCAAGAAATAGGACCACCATTGAAGAAGAATGTAAATCTAGATGTGGACTTACGATGGTCTGCATCTCCTCCCCAGCTTGCATCAGAATATCCACTGAGTTGATGAAGATTGTCGTTGCTGACATCTCCAAAGCAGATGCACTCGTCCATGGTAGCTCGAATATATCTCATGACTCGAATAAGAGCCTTCCAATGGGTAATTCCAGGATTAGCCATGTATTGGCTGAGTGAGCTAACAAAAAAGAGATATCTGGCCTTGTACAGACCATTGCGTACATGAGAGATCCGAGTATCGATCGATACGAGTATTCTCTCATCTGCTCCTCTTCCTACTTTGTCTAGGGACATTGGTCCTTCGACAAATGCAGGCCTAGATCCATTGGTGAGTGAACTAATTTATAGTTCATAAAATTGTATCTGTTAAGAACATTATGAAGATACCTTTGTTGAGTGATGTAAAATAGTTGATTTGCTCCGTCTCTGTGGATTTGAATTCCAAGACAGAAGTGAGCTTTGCCCATATCAAACATGTTGAATTCTGAGAACAACATCTGTTTTGAATCCTTGACCATATTGGCATTGTTGCTGAAGAGCAACGTATTATCAACATACAAGGTGATATGTTGTGTCACTCAAGAATCGAGGAACCATTCCTCATGTTGATCGACATGGTGATAATTCACCATGAATGCATTATGCTCATTTTCATCTTTGAGGTTCTATTCTGTTTCGGTTATCGCATTAGCTTGTTGTTCTAGCTACTTGTTGTTGTTGTTGTTGTTGTTGAACTTAAGAACTCGACAGTCTTGGATCTCATGATTCGTTCTCTTGCAATATTTATAGAATATCTTCTTTTGTTTTGAGTAGCTTGCTGATTTTGATTTGGGCTTGGCTTATATGACTGCTTTTGATTTGTGTCAAAGTGTTTGACTACCTTCTTCACATACATTTTAGTTTTCTTTTTATGTTTCTCTTTAGTGAATATTTCATTGTATGTTCTTCTTAAGAAAATTGGTTTTTTCGTAGATTTTGGAGGCAAACTAATATTTTTTATTAAGTTGGATGAAGCACAGATCAAAAGGGCACAAACTTGAGTAACATATTCGGATTTTGGAGGATTCTACTAGATAAGGTCATGGTGATATTATTCTCATATTGCACGATTAATCTTGTATGGATTTACTATGTATTCCTGGTTACTAGGATTATTTGGTGCACTTAACCTACCCGGTAAACATAGACATATGATCAAGTATTGTGTTGGACAATTACTTGCAGAGTTAACAAATATTGTGGTGAAAGATTTATAGGTTAACTTAAGAAATATTTGGATAGTGATCTGAATGTGGTATTATACATATATAATTAAGATTTGCACCTAGACATTTGAGATTTCCAAATCATTAGCAATTAACTTGAGTAGTTGGTTTACTCTTATGGAAGTTAATTAGTAAAATGAATAGTGTGAACAGAATTCACCATAAATTGTTTGTTGTGTGTGTAGTGCTTGTAAGACACATGAATTATGAGTCATTTGGATTTATCAGAAAAAAATTGTGTGCATAGGATATATGGAATTCTTGGATGAGTATTTCTCAGTTGAGAAATAAACTCAATTCATTAGTGATTGTATCCCAGTGCGCTCAATTGGATTACGAATCATAATTGCTTTAAGAATGACAACTGAATTTACAAGAAATTCAGTAGAACTTTGGATATCTAGAATTCAGTTCTAGATAGTGAGTTGAAGTTTTTTTGGTGGATGAAGATGGTTATTGATACCATTTTGGTATGCTTTCTGTCTTTAACTACCCCGTTGGTTTGAAATTTGATAACTCACATTCTGGTTAAAGAATCCAGTTTGAGAAATATTCTTAAAATCCAATATTTTCCTAGTGAATTTTTTTTTGGAATGATTCTTATATATTTACTGAGTTGTGTATTAAACAATAACTCCAGTATTCTTTAACAATTAAATATGTTTTAAGATTCACAAAAATTATAATTGAAAAATCATAAGAACCTGATTATTTGTGATTGACAGATCATAAATGGATATTTAATCAGAGGATAATCGAGAAATGTGTTGATTCTTAGGTATGTTGAGTAATTCCTAGTTCTAATTCCTAATTCTAATCTCTTTACTCCAATGTTTTATTGAGATCTATTTATCTCATAGGTATTTCTTATAAAATAAATTGTTTCTGTTTAGCGAGAGTTTTGCTTACCTTAGTAGATGGTATTCTGTAACAAATTGTAGTATATATGTGTCTGTGTACAAGTTCAATCTAAATCTCCAAATATATAGGAGACAAATAAATATATTAAGATTCAGATGGATTGCTAATTTTTGGCATGAAATGTTAGGAGTGGGGCTATTAACTCATTAGAGTAATTGCAATACTCTAGATTGAGTTAAAATTGTCTGAGACTTGATGGATCTCCTAGAGATTTTAGTTGATTGAATTGTTGTATTTTAGAATATTTGGATATTCTAAGAATATTTGTACCAAGAAGCATTATTATCCACAAGAAATTGTGGATAAGTTTTAGACTATGATTAAAATAGAAATTCTTCAACTTCCAGATTTGATCTCAGAAATAAAGATTTAATTCACCTAGTGGTTCATGTAGTCGAGATTACATGAAGGTGATGAACTTTTATTTGGTGAAGATCAACCCATTTGGAAGATTTATAGCTTAGTGTATCTTTGGATTTCGAGTAGGTACTCCTGTGTAGAGTCAAGCAATTGCAGAATTGTTGTGTCTTTGAGTACTTATGTAGATGAAAAGATCAAACTAAGAATAATGATTCTTGGGTAAGACTTGAAAGCTTAAGAAATAATTTCATGTCTTCTTTTTCTCGTTTTGAGGACAGATCCTGTTTAAGGGAGGAAGAATGTCACGACCATATTCAGCTAAGGAAATGGAATAGTCCTAATATGGTAGACCAGCCCTCCAATGTCTGAGATTATTAGTCACGCCGAGATTTAATTCCATGTCAAGGCCAGTTTGTGACTAATAACCTTGAGAGGGCCCAAACACTCTAACTGAGACATATGGAGTAGTATATTGGGATTCGAGGCAAAATGCCTCGTATCAGTGAGAAACGAGCGGAATCCTTAGTGCATGTAACTATGTCTATCATATTTAGATCAGATTTGAATGAATTAAAATATGTCTTACTTGATCACAATTTCAAAGTCACTAGATCGAAAGACTCGATTCCATAGCCATGCACGAATACACTGAGTTATAGATATAGATTTTATGTGCGGAAGTGAAAGCGTCTAAAAATGGTGACTAGACCAACAAATTTGACTTATGCTATCAGTTCCACGAATAGTTTAATCTACGAATAATTTATCTGTGAGCATGAATCTATTTGAACATGAATAAAATAAGCATTCAATCAGAATATACACGACTCAAATTATGGATGAATATTAATTAGTCGCAAATGATAGCAGTCTGAATGCAGAAAAAGTCACGTTCTTTCTAAGACAATACTATGTAGTAACAAAGAGAAAGAACAAAACAATTACGCTCTGAATGTTCAATCACTGATTCAACCCTCTGAGTGTTCAGTGTTCGATTCAAGATTCTAACCTTCCAATTGATAAGTTTATGGGTATTTGTACATACGGCTAGCTAATTAAAAGAATGGTTAATCTATACATTGCAAACTAGATTAATCCACTATGTGTTATTGTCAGTGTTGATAGATCCTCTGCTTGGGAGGATCTGTTTACTAGGTTACTTTGCTTACTTCTTCTTCTGTCTATCAGCAGGGACAATGGGCTCTTGCTTACAGTTATTCTTTCTTGTTTAAAGCCCAAAATCAGGCAGAAGGGACAGATTATCTTTGTAGTATTTTGTCCTACCTGTCAAAGGACATCGGAGGGGTCTCTCTTGAACTAAATGCACATGCATAATCAACCAAAATGCAAGCCAATGCATTCAACAAATGATCTACGTTACTGCTCAGTTGAACAACGATGGATTCCTACTTCTACTTTGTTGTAAAATGAACTGAAATCAGATCCTAAGCACTACTATATTGCATAAATTGTCAAAACAAGAAACAAGAACTAATCTACAGCATTTTAGAGGTCCAAGAATCAAGAAACCAACCAGTCTTTTGATCCTTGGACATCCCAAGAACATCAAGAACAAGGATGTTGGAGGATATGCAAGATTTATGCCACATTTCTAGCCTATTTAGTTTACTTGAATGTTGATTCCTACATTAATCCACAAACAAGAAATAAAAACTAATCCACTCTAAGTCCACAACCACACACAACATGAATGGAAGGGCATGATCATAGGGGCATCACTCAAGAAAACCATCATGGTCAAGGAGCTTAGTGTAGCATCAAACTCATGGAAAATCTTCTTATTAAGCATGGAGTAGATACAATGCAAAAAGCTCCTCTTCACAAAGAGAGAGTCTCTTAAATAAACAAGAGAGCTCCTTAGGTGGCATCCTAGTGGCATTTCCACATTACACAAATTACAAGTGGAATAATGCTCTCCACTAGAGGTCACCATCAAAAGGTGGCTCACTCTACTTTCTTTAAGAGGGGTCTACTTGCATTTATTACTTTGCCTAGAAATACTAGTTCCTACATGGTCATTCCATCTTTCAGGATTCACCATGAGGCTTACATAGTTCTTGCTTGTTATTACTACTAGTATTTCTCGGCTCTCATAATCGGCTCTCAGTTTTCGTTCATCTCATCTTCTCAGAGACCTCCTCAGCCTAAGGTGAAAGGTGCTCTTGGGTTGCTCTGTCCGAGTATATTGGGGATTCGTCAGAATCAGCCAACATCATCCCACCCCTAATGTGTTGCAAGACCCACTGCAACTCATATTGGACGATGTCGCTCCGCTTCCGCATTGATGTCTTCGATCGGCACTTGGAAAAGTGTAGATCCTTGTTCAATTACATAAAACCAAGTGTTTATTGTTGTCAATCTCTATCAAAAACTATTTTCACAAATTGTCGCAATTTAACCAGAATGTCTTATTGCTGCAATTGGTTGACATTCTCAAAATTGGAGAGCTCCCAGCAGTTTCACAACTTGCATGCTCAAGTGCTTCCCACATGTCTTCTTTCTTACCACTTGTATCTACCATTGACGGTTTCATCTTTGGTTTCTTGGCAAGTACTAACTTCTGGGAGGAATGTATCTTCCATTTTGCTTATGGGCATTTCCGCAATTCTTTTCTCAGTTGAAGTTCCAGACTTGTCGATGCTCTTTTATGATAGGTAGCACAAATCTTGGTTATCAGTCTTCAAGGGAATGGACTCATTAACACATTGGTGGTAGGAACAGATTGGACAAATGGTTGGTGACGACAAGGAAACATGATGAAGGCCTAGTAGAAGGGTGAAGGAACTGATAGTTCTACAGTTGCAGCCTTGGACCCTTGCAATGTCGAGCTTTGACCACCACTTGCTGGGTGAGGAGCTCACTTTATTTGCAGGGTCACGGTTGTCTCTTTGGGCTTCATAGGAGGGGAATCAACTATCATTGCTCCAGAGAGTCTCTTTTGATCAAGATTGATCTGACTCAACTGTTGCTTAAGTTTTGTCCTTTCTACCTCAGCTTCTTGGATCTTCCTCTTTATTTCTTCTAGCTGCTTCGCTTGCTTCATAGATCTTTTCTGGCTGAACAACCAATGTAGGTGGTAGTTGGTCTCCGCAAGACACTTGCAATGATGTATCAGCTGCTTCGGTAAGACTATAAAAAATTGGAGATTTCTCAGAAGAACAGTGAAATGATGATAAACAAATAGATGGAAGGTACGGTGGAGGTGGTGACATCGATAGATGGTGTGAACGATAGGAATCAAAATGGGCGCAGAAGTATGGTAAGAGGCCGGTTGAAGGAGACTGATTTTCCAATGCTTGTGTTTCTCTTTCTGAAGGATCTTTGTCATGACTGGGGTACTTTTTCCGATTGAGTCTCCTTGGATTACCCATCTGCCTTTTTTAGCCTTGTCTTTTTCATATTTGACTTGTGACCTTGGTTGTTGATCTTGCTGATGTTTTGGTTGGCAACGTAACTGCTCCAGTGGATGCCTACATATCCACTCTCTCTCTCCCCCAAAAAAAATATGTTGGTGGGGATGTTGTTTGTGATATTTGTGCATGCTTAAGATTGGATCGGCGTATGAAACACGTTGAACATGTGATTGGACTAAATATTGAACAAATTTTAACTAAATTTGTTTCAATCTTGTTGTAGTTGAATAAAAAATGAATATGATGATGAGATTTAGGAATCAACTCTAACGTGACAAAGATTTCTCAAGGTTTTAGTATGCTCAAAGATCGTAAACTCTTTGCAAGGTGATCTGAAGGTGGGTATATGAATGAAAATGTGTCCTTGAGATGATCTACGGAAGACTCTCGTGCACTATGTAATTCTCATGCAAAAATCAATCACACACTAGGAATGAAGAGCAACAAGGAAATAAACAGACTTTACAAAGAGTGAGAACTGTATAGCACTTGTCGAACAAAACTTGCATTCATCAACATTGATGATTTACCTTGGTAGTTGCAATATGTCAATTGTTTTGTAGAGTAATGTGACTTACTCTGACATGCCCTTGTCAAAACAAGGCAGGGTTGAGGGCTCTTGTAGATAAATTTTTGACAAATGGGAAAATTTTGAAATAAAGGGCCAACCAGCTGAAGGAGGCTCAGAATCCAAAAAAAAAGGTTGTTGCCACCACTCATACATTAAAGCCCATACCAACTAAGATGGGTATTTATGAGTGGAAGAGTATGCATTCCTCCGAACTGGTAATCAGTGTCCTCTCGAGGGTTGTTGATGGTCAGCTCTCCCTTGCTGAAATGGGCAAGGAGTTTCAGAGTTTAAATTCTCTTTTTGTTTTTAAATAACATTTTTTAATACTAATTGCAATTTGTTTTATGTTGTGATATTAATCACTAATTTGTTTTCTAATACAGACATAAATTATTCATGAAAGTTTAAGAGGCCATGGTGACAGGCTTGAACTGTAAAGACTTTGGGGAGTGCCAGAGCCTTTATCCTTTGAGCAGTGAAAATGGAGCCCTTGTGAAAAATACAGATCCTAAGTGGATCTAAACTCCAAGATCATTGGCTTGAATGCTTGCACTCCAAACTACATAAGCTAGGAATTGGCAACACATTCTATGCTACCTAGAATGCAAAGAACTTGATCAAAAAGCATTTATCACAAATGGAAACTTCCATAAACATCAAGTGCGGCCCAAAATAGCATTATACAGTCCATAATACATCAGCCTACCACTTTTGGAAAGCACCTAAGATCATACACAATAGCTTGAAGACAATACACACAACAATGCTCTCAATGGAGGAAGAAACAATGACAATGATCTATTGATCTCAATGAAGCATACAAAAGGTTTCTCCAACCTGTTCTCCACGACTTCCCTACTATTTATGGATGAGGAAGATGACTCTCTCTCCTCTCTCTAGAAGGTACTTGACCCTAGATATTCCCTATATAGGAAAAATAGCTAAAAATGGCTTATATGACCAAAATACATCAAAATGGTCTCATTTTGAAGGGTATGAAGTTTGACACTTCATCATACTGAAAAAATACAGTAAATAAAAACATTTTGGCCTGGTTCACACGTGTGAAACTCCAGAACCAAAACTATTTACAATTTTAGCCAATTTAGGCCTCAAACTAGCTAGGAAATGTTGACAATTTTCACACTCCCTCTTCAACATTGGATGCTAGTTTCAACATAGTCTTTGAGCACATTCCAAGATTAGATCTATGCATTAAATATAGGTCCTTTCCCAATGGTTTGGTGAAGATATCAGCCACACACTCCTTTGAAGAGACATGTTGAAGCTCCACCTCTTTGGCAATGACTTGATCTCTCACAAAATGGTGAGCAATCTCAATGTGCTTGCTCCTTGCATGAAAAACAGGATTGCTTGCCAAGCTTTGGGCTGAAAGGTTATCACAAAGTATGATTGGAGTCTTCTCTGGTTCCAGCAAGTGAAGATCCAATAACATCCTCTTGATCCAAAGAATCTCCTTGGTGCATGTTGTTAATGCCTTGTACTCGGCTTCGGTGGAAGATAGAGAGATAGTTGGTTGCTTCTTTGATAGCCATGAGACCACTCCATCTCCAAGATAGATTGCAAAGGCACTTGTTGACTTCCTATCCATTTGATCACCTGCAAAATCTGAATCTGAAAATCCACAAAGGTTAGGTGTAGTACCTCCATACAAGATGCCAAAATCTCTAGATCCCGAGATGTATCTAAGTACTCTCTTTCCTAGCTTCCAATGAGCCTCACTAGGATCTTGCATAAATTGACTTAGTTTACCAACCACAAAGCTTAGATCAGGTCTTGTGATGGTTAACCATATAAGAGATCCTATTAGCTTTCTATAGAGAGTAATGTCCTTGAAGGATCTTTCATTACTTCTTGTAGTTAGCTTTACATTTGATTCCATAGGAGTAGAAACAACTTTACAATCTTCCATATGAAACCTTTTTAGAATAGAGTTAACATACTTTTCTTGACATATGAATGTAGATTTAGAAGTTCTAATAATCTCTATTCCTAAGATATAATGAAGTTTACCAAGATCTTGAATTTCAAACTCTCTTTTGAGTGCCATCTTGATTTCATCTATATCTAGATTGTTACCACCACTTAAGATAATGTCATCAACATAGATCAAAAGTAAAGTGATATCATTTTCATTCAATCTAAAGTAGAGAGAATGATCATACTCACTCATAACAAAGTTTTGAGAAAGTAAGAAGGAATTGAGCTTAGCATACCAACTCCTTGGTGCTTGCTTTAGCCCATACAAACTCTTTTGGAGATAGCACACATGATTAGGCTCATCATGTGAAACATAGCCCTCGGGTTGCTCCATGTAAATATCTTCTTCAAGATCACCATTCAAGAAGGCATTAGTAACATCCATTTTCCACATATCCCAATCATAAAGAGTTGCAAGAGAGATTAGGATTCGAATAGTTACCATCTTTGCCACGGGTGCAAAGGTCTCATCATAGTCAATACCATATTCTTGAGCATACCCCTTTGCCACCAACCTTGCCTTGTACTTGTTGATTGATCCATCTTGATTTGTCTTGATCTTGAAGATCCACTTACAACCAATTGCCTTCTTGTCCTTTGGAAGCTTTACCAACCTCCATGTGTTGCTTTTGATGAGTGCTTGATGCTCATGATCCATGGCTTGGATCCATTCCTTCTTTTGAATTGCTTCACCTACACAAGTTGGTTCATCAAAAGAGGTAAGAAAAGCAAAGTTAGAGTTGTCCACCACTTGCTTTCCTTTTTCATCATAGGTTAGACTTGATGGCTTAGCCCTTTGCCTTTGAGTCTTCCTTGAAGTTTGCTTTGGAGTGGCATCTCCATCTTCATCCAAGACATCTTGCACATCATGATGATTAGTAGGCACATCAACATCAACATCAACAACATTGGAAACATTCTCTTCATGAAAGATGACATCCCTACTTATGACAACTTTCTTTGTAGAAGGAATGTACACTTTGTAAGCCTTGCTTACTTCACTATAGCCAACAAACACACCCTTCTTTGATGAAGGATCTTCTTTAGTTCTATCATCAAGTGTGATATTGACAAAACATGTACATCCAAAGATCCTACAATGCTTGACACTCGGCCTTCTACCATAAAGAACCTCATGAGGAGTTTTACCATCCAAGGAAGCACTTGTCCATCTATTACATAGATAGTTAGCACATGCTAAAGCTTCCCCCCAAAAAGACTTAGCAAGATTAGCATGTAGTCTCATTGCCTTGGCACATTCACAAAGGGTTCTATTCTTCCTCTCGGCCACTCCATTCTGTTGTGGAGTCCTAGGACTAGACATCTCCCTCTTAATCCCATGTGCTATACAAAAGTCTTTGAACCTATTTGAGGTGTATTCCCCTCCATTATCAGATCTTAAGCATTTGATCTTTGTATTGAATTGGTTTTCCATTTCATTCTTGAACTTGACAAATGCAGCAAACACTTCATCCTTACTTTTAAGAAGATAGATCCAAGTATACCTACTAAAGTCATCAATGAAAGTTGCATACATCTTTGCCCCACCATTGCTTGTTGTACTAGAAGAATGAATATCAGAATGCACAAGTTGAAAAGCTTCTTTAGATCTAGAAGTAGATCTAGAATAAGCAAGTCTATGAGATTTGGACAAGGCACAATGTTCACAAACACTATTGTTTGCAACAAGACTTTTAGGGAGACCAAGAACAAGCTCTTTCTTTGCCATTACCTCCAAAGATTTGAAGTTGGGATGGCCCAACCTCTTGTGCCAAACTTCTTGGTTTGTCAATTGCTCCCTAGCCATACATCCTTCATGATTAGAGATCACACATGCATCAAGCTTGAAAAGTTTACCATGCCTCCTACCTTGAGCAATCAAGGATCCACATTTACTTATCAAACATGCATCTCCAATGAACTCCACATCAAGTCCTTTGTCAATCATTTGACTTACACTAAGCAAATTCTTAGTGATTGAAGGAATGTACAAAACATTTTCAAGATTTGCTTTCCTATTTGTTGAAAGGGAAATAGGAATAGTGCCTATGCCTTTGATGTCACATTGACCATCATTTGCAGTGTAGATGATGTTACCTTCTCCCTCATAAGACAATAAGGATGTAAAGTATTCCTTATGTCTTGTCATGTGAGATGAGGTTCCACTATCAATCCACCAAGGATCATTATCATCTATGTTGGCTAACAAACTTGA
The DNA here is from genome assembly GCA_029204225.1 of Diphasiastrum complanatum. Lineage (NCBI taxonomy): Eukaryota > Viridiplantae > Streptophyta > Lycopodiopsida > Lycopodiales > Lycopodiaceae > Diphasiastrum > Diphasiastrum complanatum. Next base: position 29,660 of record MU834185.1, on the reverse strand, counting down.
AGTCATAACAAGTGATTCACATGTGTTATGTTCTTCCTCATCTATTGTAAGATTTCCTTGCCTCTCTCCTTGCTCTCTTTTCTTCTTATAACATTCATTTGCAAAATGACCTTTTATCCCACAATAAAAGCACTTGAACTTTGACTTATTGTTCTTAGTAGAAGAGGAAGAGGAAGAGTGATCATCATGATCAAAGTTACCACCTTTGGACCATTTCCCTTTGCCTTTACCTTTGCCCTTGAATTTGCCTTTTGTGAAGAAAGCCTCTTCACCTCCACCTTGCAAGGATGCACCATCAAGCTTTGATTGCAACCTATGTTCTTCAGCCAATAAGATTTCTTGCAAGTCAACCACACTTGGCAAGACTCTTTGAATGGCAAAACTTTGCACAAGGTTAGCATGTTCATTTAGCAAACCATTCAACATAACTTGGACTATTTCACCATCTTTTATGTTCTCATCAATGCATGCTAAATCATCACTTAGGGACTTAACTCTCAAGATAAATGCATGAGCACTTTCACCCTCTCTTTGCCTACTAGAAAATATTTGTCTCCTTAGGGTCAATACCCTAGATGTGGACTTTGATTCAAAGAGCTTCTTTAAGGCATTCCATGCCTCACTTGCACTTTGACACTTTCCAACTTCCTTGAGAAGTTCATTTGTAACATTCATTTTAATGATATGAAGAGCCCTTTTGGCCTTCTTATCAAACCTTTGTTGCTCTTGAAGTGTGAGAGGTCTCTCTTCAATTTCTGCAACTATGTCCATGAGTTCATTCAACTCAAGTAAGGACTCCATCCTCACTTTCCAAGTAGAGTAGTTTGATGAACTCAACCTTTCACTAGACTCTAGCATGATCCCACCATTGGAAGCCATGATTCTAATGTTTCTTCAACTTTTAGGTTCTGTCCTAAAGCACTTAGCACTCACTTTTCTCTCAACAAATGATAGATAAAGAGATCTATGAAGATTTAGGACCCTAAAACACTTCTATCTTGAACCTAGATGGTTTCCAAGCATAGAAAGGAAGATTGAAACACATGCAACACTTTGCACACACTAAGAATGGATTACAAAATCAAACCAACCTGAACACACTCTTGCTTAAGCTCTCAAACTTTCCAGCAAGTGACCAAATCAAGTTATGGTGTGAAGAGTTACTTGCATTCTTAGAAAATACCCAAAACTAGGATGCCAAGATTACCTAGTAATGAACAAACTTGATCAACATATGATCAACACACTAAGATATTGATTCAACCTGTAAAACCACATGTAAACCACACTTCTAAAAGTTTATAAACTCCAGCAAGTGATAAATACAAGATTTAGAGGTGAATGAATGAGCACACTTAGTGAATCACAAGACTAGCTTCACTATCTTGTCAAATCTTGGTGTTTAGATGTAGATCTAAGATCACTTCACATGAGAATGTTCCTCAACCTGTTAAGAACCTGAAAACACACTTGCATAATGGTTAACACCTTCCAGCAAATGCTCCAATCAAATTACATAAGGAGAGTTACTTACATGCTCAACAAAGTACACCAAAATTTATGCCAAAATTGATGACAATCTTTACAATATGCTCTTCACAATGGAGCTTACAATATGTTCACCCAAAAAAGGGGATCTTTCATCCAAATGGGAGCTTTGCTCAGCCTTTAGGAGAATTACAACTCACTCAAAAGAGCATTTGTCATCCACTTAAGGAGAAGTTTCATCCACTTAAGGAGAGTGTTCATCCAAGAATGGAGATTGTCAACAATAGGATTGAAAAGAACATTGTTAGTATTGAATATGCACAAGCCTCACAATCACAAATGATTAGGTGTTATGATCTGATCCAAAATAGTTTCTTTTCAGCCTCTGATCTTCAATAGACCTGAAATATGCTTTTGATCCACAAGTTCAACTCACAAAACAAAGGTTAGTAAGATTTGATCAACAAAGCAATGCAAAATCATGCTAGAACTTGATCAAACATCCAAATATCACCAAAAATGGAATACTTACTGTAAATAGAAGCCAACCAGCTCTGATACCATGTGAAAAATACAGATCCTAAGTGGATCTAAACTCCAAGATCATTGGCTTGAATGCTTGCACTCCAAACTACATAAGCTAGGAATTGGCAACACATTCTATGCTACCTAGAATGCAAAGAACTTGATCAAAAAGCATTTATCACAAATGGAAACTTCCATAAACATCAAGTGCGGCCCAAAATAGCATTATACAGTCCATAATACATCAGCCTACCACTTTTGGAAAGCACCTAAGATCATACACAATAGCTTGAAGACAATACACACAACAATGCTCTCAATGGAGGAAGAAACAATGACAATGATCTATTGATCTCAATGAAGCATACAAAAGGTTTCTCCAACCTGTTCTCCACGACTTCCCTACTATTTATGGATGAGGAAGATGACTCTCTCTCCTCTCTCTAGAAGGTACTGACCCTAGATATTCCCTATATAGGAAAAATAGCTAAAAATGGCTTATATGACCAAAATACATCAAAATGGTCTCATTTTGAAGGGTATGAAGTTTGACACTTAATCATACTGAAAAAATACAGTAAATAAAAACATTGTGGCCTGTTTCACACGTGTGAAACTCCAGAACCAAAACTATTTACAATTTTAGCCAATTTAGGCCTCAAACTAGCTAGGAAATGTTGACAATTTTCACAGCCCTCACTCCATTTTTGATTCAATTTAGAGATATGGTATTCACTTAACTTATGCTTAGCGTAGAAATATGTAAATTTTTTATTTTAAACATTCATAACTTATGCTAAGCATAGAATTGTATTCTCTGAGCTAGTCTCAATGCATTAGCATAATCCTCTACTCGAGTTAGAGAGAGAAAGAGAGAGCAAAATTCAAGCAAACAATAGGATAGATCTAGATTGACATGGAATAGCTTCAAAGCTTGGTTCTTCATCAAAAATTATGAGAGAGCCTACACATATTTATGGAAATTGGAGTAGCTTGAGGTAGAACCATCTCTCTCCTACTTTCATCCACATCTAAACGTGAAAACTAGCAAACTAGTGACATTTGTCACTTTACATGCATGCATTTCTACCTACTTTTACCAAGTGTCAAATCCTAAACTAGAATTGTCCAAATCACCATGCATGTGTCCAATTCACTTTGTGCATGCCTTGCATGTCACTATGGAACACTTACAATCATTGCATGTGATGTGCCACGAGTTTCTACAAGCCCATAATTGGCATTTCTATGTCTACATTCTATATGCATGTTGTATATGACCAACTAGACTCAAGAAACAATATAGCTCGAGTTTCTTCTAGGCCAATTTTGGCATTTACAATATGAAACATTACATACACATAGAAAAAACTTTGCCAAAACCTAAAGTCAAGATAAATAATTTTTCATTTTTCAACACTCCTAAAAGTTAATCTATGTTGACTTGAACATGGATCTTGGAATTAATCCAAGATTGGCTCCATGCTTGATGAAGGAATTTTTGCTCAAAGGTTTGGTGAGCAAATATGCAATACAAGTTGATGTGTCGATGTGCTCCAAGTAGATTTCCCCTCCAATGAGCTTCTCTCTCGCGAAGTGATGTGCAACTTCGATGTGTTTGCTTCTTGCATGAAATATTGGATTGTTGGCAAGGGCTTGTGCTGAGATATTGTCACACATGATCAATGGTAGATCATCTTCCTTGATAGTCTTTAGCTCCAAAAGCAACCTCTTGATCCAAATCACCTCTTTTGTTGTAGTAGTAAGTGCCTTATATTCAGCTTCACAAGATGAGAGTGATATGGTATCTTGCTTTTTGGAAAGCCAATATATTAAATTTCCTCCAAGATATATGACATATGCACGTATAGATTTTTGATCTACTTTATCACTAGCAAAATCCGAGTCAGAATAGTCAACAATAGAAAGATCTTCACTTTTGTATAACAAACCATAATCATAGGTTGAAGATATGTACCTAAGTACCCTTTTGGCCATTTTCCAATGATGAATAGTAGGATTTTGCATGGCTTGGCTCAACTTATGAACACTAAAACTTACATCAGACCTAGTTATGGTGAGCCAAATTAAGGAGCCTATAAGACTCCCAAAAAGAGTGATGTCCATGAAGGATCTTTCATCACCTTTGTTAGGGTCTTTTACAATTTGCTCCATAGGAATATCAATACTCTTACAATCTAGCATATTAAACTTTTTTAACATTGCAAGAGCTTTCTCATTATGGAAGTCAATCTCTAATCCTAAGATGTAATGGATTTCTCCAAGATCTTGCATTTTGAATTCTCTTCCAAGTGCAGTTTTGGTTTCTTCAACTAAATTGATACAACTTCCTGTTTGGATAATATCATCAACATAAACTAGAAGAATGACAATATCACTATCATAGAACTTGACATACAAGGAAGGATCATAGTTACTAAGATTAAATCCTAGTGAGATAAGGAAAGTGTTAAGTCGAGAATACCACGATCTTGGTGCTTGCTTTAGTCCATAGAGACTTTTGAAGAGCAAGCATTTGGTCTTGTCTTGGATAAACCCAAGGCTGTTCCATATAAATTTCTTCTTCTAAATATCCATTTAAAAGAGCATTTGAGACATCTAGTTGAGAAACTTGCCATTTGAAAAAACAAACAATAGAAATGATGATTCCAATTGATATCATCTTTGCAACTGGAGCAAAAGTCTCCTCATAATCAAGTCCATAAAATTGAGCAAAGCCCTTTGCACATAGTCTTGACTTGTACTTGTTGATTGTGCCATCTTGATTATATTTGACTCAAAAAACCCATTTGCAACCAATAGTGTGCTTGTTGGATGGAAGATCCACAAGCTCCCATGTCTTGTTGGCAATCAATGCATCATATTCCTCCTTCATGGCTAGAAACCATTCTTTTGAGTTGAGTGCTTCATATACATCCTTTGGCTCTTCATGTGAAATAAAATATGCATAATTAGTGGAGTTGAGTTCCACTTGTTTGCCTTTATCTCCATATGGGAGCCTCTTAGGCTTGGATCTTTCTCTTTGTGATCTCCTTGGTGAGAAGCTTGAGGTGACTCCTCCTCAATTCTCGGCCCCATCTCTCCATGATAATCTTCAAGAGTGATGATAGGAGAATCCTTTTGAGAATCTTTGATCTTGACTTCATCAAAACTGTATTTTTGATTCTCATGAAAAATAACATCTATACTCTCAATTGTAATTGAGGTAGAGGGAACATAAATTATGTATGCCTTCTTGTTGGATGAGTATCCAACTACGATCCCTTTGACTGAATTTGGATCATCTCGTTTCCTTGTTTCCAAGGGTACATGAACAAAACAAGCACATCCAAAAACTGTAAGGTGATCAACCTTAGGTTTCTTCTTAAACAAGACTTCATATGGTGATCTTTTTGAAAGTGTATTGTGAGGTAATTTATTGCACAAATAATTTGCACAATTAATTGCTTCTCCCCAATATTCAATAGGCAAAGAAACTTCAACTCGGATTGCTGATTTCACACGTGTGAGCTCTCTATCAACTGGAGCAGATCAGGCTTGATTTGATCCACTTATGATCCACAGATGGCTTGTTTGTCAATGAGTTTAGATTCCTCTCCCAAATTTGAGTTACTACAAGCAAAAGCACTTATGTTCTGATGTATACACCCCCCACCTTTACAAAGCATGAAGCTCTGATACCATGTGAAGTTTCTAGCACGTGTGAACTTCACCACACACCTTACAAGATCTTAATGAGGTGTTGTAATTGCACAAGATTGATCAATGAACAGATTACTTGAGAAATCTAAGGCAAGAGCACAATGACATACATCAGACTGAAAAAACTAACTTCTTACTAAGAGGAATAGATATAAGAAATAATTCTAAGTGCTCACTATGGGAAAAATAGCCTGCTCTTGGGTACAGAGAGAAAATCTACTTATAAAACTCGGTAGAATGAGCCCAAAAACACCAAAATCTCAATATTCACAATATGGCAAAACATGTCAAAATTTTCCTACATCAAAGAGACTCGAATTCCTACAATGGAGTTGCATGGAAATTCCACTTAACTTAGTTAGCTCAACTAACAGAGATCCACATGTAAAACTACATGCATGGATATTGCATGTACTGCATGTCACCTCTGAAAATTGCCTAGGCATGTGTAGATCATAAAAACTACTTTGCATGTTGCATGCACTGATTGCATGTAATCTAAACTTTTGCATGACATCAAGATTGAATCTACCTAGTTCAAACTTGACCTATTCTACAAGGTTATGTGCTCAATCCACATACCTTTATATACAATAAAATATACAATGGAAATAAAATAGGCATGGCCCCAAAACTCGAGATAAAAAGATATAATTTTACTAATCTTCACATTATGGGCATATGCATACATATACTCGTCATGTGTGGGAGACCGTCCCACGATGGATCGCTGCACAAACATTCCAAATTTTGATCATATAAAGAGAGCATTTTATTCCAAGGTGTCAAACGAAAAACCCCAAGGAGCAAAAAAAAAAACAATCAATAGTCAAATTCCACTTAAGGGTTTAGGGTAGACTTACAAAGTGGGCTCACAAATATTTATCGCCGCCACTGTCCAAGTGAGAAGCCCCTGTGGCCTCGATTCAAACTCTGGCTGCCTCTCGTTGTTGCTTGGAGCGATCTGGATTATCTCGATACTCTTTCGTCGCATACTTCCAATCGACTTTCTCCACGTAGGAATATTGGAGGGTTTATGGATATCGAAGCAACTGTAGCCCTAATTAATAAGTGAGAGGGATTTAGCACCCTGTTATGATTCCAAGAAAGTCAGTTTTGCAGCAAGTGGAGTCACATGTCTTCATAAATGGTTCTATCAAGAGACTTGGTGAGGGAGATAGTTACAAGTCAAGAAGAAGAGAAGTATGTGAAGTGTTCAACGTAGGATGTACTTTGAATGATGTCATTGTGAATGATAGTGAGGAAGAATCATTATCATATGAGTCATTACCTAGATCATTGAGTAGAAGTTCTTGCTTGAAAAAAGAGAGTACTTCAATCATCCTTATGTTGAAAGTACTAATCATTTTTTTCATGGCTTCTAATATTTTTGAGGTTTCTACTTCTTATAATGCAATCATTAAGAAGGAGTATTATGAAGGAAAGAGAAATGGAAGATTGATTCTTGGGAAGATCCAAGGCATGGATCTCACATCTCTTCATCAACTCAAAGGATTCTATTATTGTGAATTGATCACTCTTGATCAAGATGACAAAAGATTGGTTGAGGAAGACTACATGGAGCAAATCAAGAGGCAATTTCTTCAAGGCAAGGGAGATCTCATTGGTGAGCTTATTGAGATTTGTTATGGACTCAAGAAGGCTGGATTTATTAGGTGTTCATCTTCACCTACTCTACTTCATGTTGGATGGAAAGTTTAAAATCTATCTTTTGATTTATGATGGTGACATTGGTGGCATTGTTTTCAGTAACCTTTGTGAAAATTCGAGATCAAGCATTGATGAGATCTTGTTGGATCTAGATCATATGTTTGAGAGGGAGTATTTCTAGAGGTTCATGTTTGAAGATATTCATATCTTTGACATCTTTGATGTTCAAGAGAAAGGTAAAACAAGTGGAAGTGACTCACTTTGCTTTACTCACATGTTTTGGAGAATCTTCTTGGGTAGATGATTCTATGCAAGTGGATATTGTTTCTCATGGTTTTCATGCTAGAAAATCAAGTAATGGATCTGGAACAAAGTTTGTTCAATGACTTTGATGATCAAGAGGAAGATCAAGAGGTTGGTCTCAAAGAGCTTCAACAATACAAAAAGAAAGGTGGCAATTTGGAGCTAGTCAAAAGCATCAAAGGAAGGCTATTTGGCAAAGATGTTATGATCTATTTTTGCAGGTGTTTGAAGAATCAAGTAAGGTCAATGGAGGAGCAAGTAAGTGTCGTTCAAGTTTACTTTACTTGTTCTATCTCATGTTTGAGCAATTTCATGTGAATGTGTGCAAATTGTTAAGATGTGGACAAACTAGCTACATTGTCTTGCAGTATCTTATTGCTGGAGTTGTACTAGCATTCTTGGGTGGTTTTGCTAATGGAAATGAAGCTATTGGAGGTTCATTATGTCACTCATTCATGGCCAATTTATCAAGTATTGATGATATCTTGTGGCAAGATGGAGATGGAGGCTGATTCATGGAGTTTTATGGTGAAGATATATTAAGAAAGGACAAAGTTGGAGGAGACAAGTAAGCAAGTGGTCATCACTCACATTTATTGTTTGGTTGCTGTAATTTTCCAAAGAGTTCAAAGTTTGAAATATGGAGGAATCATTTCATTCACGTTCTATTTGGTTCTTCATGTTTTAGCTACATCTTGATGTGTAAAATTCATTTAACAAATAGTGAGGCATCCAATTTGGACACTATTCTCTATATCAATTATGAAAGATACTTTAGAACCTTAGAAAGGAGATCTATACTTAGGATGAAGATCATTCTAAAGTTGGATCAAAGTAGTATGATTAAAACTATGCCAAAACTAGTTGAAGAGGGAGTGTGAGAGATTTCAACAAGTTTAGTCATAATTTGGTAAATTGTCAATATGAGGCCAAAACTCACTTTAGACTTAGAGATAAACTTTTTTAAGTTATATTAGTTTAAAATACATTCAATAAACACTTTCTGAAAGTGTGGAAAAGTTGGTAGTTGAGTTTGAGAGAGATTCAAATTTGAACTTTGGGTACATTGATTCGAGTCCCAAAAATAGTAGGGTTTACATTTTGGAAGGAAAGCCAAGTGGCCAAATAGGGTTTGGAGCTGCTATGAAAGGAGGAAACTCATGGAGAGACACATCTTCTCTATTCTCTTTCTCATTTCATGCTTATACATGAGTTCTCTTGGGTTCATCTATCCATTGGTGCACTATCCTGATAATATCTTGCAATCTTGTGTGTAGAATGCTCATATTTTGCTATTTCCAGTTTCACACATGTGAAATACAATAGGGTACTGTATTTGTATGGATAGCAACCATATTTTATGTTTCGGTTCATGTTTGATCAGTATCTCTTAGAGTTTGCATCTGATTTTGTATGTAGATGCTGATTTTTCTACATTGGCAGGATTGTTGGTTTGCTCCTTATTGTAACCAAAGATCAGGGACATGGATTGGACCTTGAATGATCTGAAATCCTTCACATTATGTACATAGTACATAACACATTCTATTAAATATGACAAATGTGACTTTTGTTAAATATGACAAATGTGACTTTTGTACATGGCGTGGTTTTCTTTATATGACTTGTGCTCATTGGCATAGTTTTCTCATTAGTATAAATGTTTTTTTTTCTTAAATATGTGAACAGTGAAGGTGCATCATTCTTGTTTGGATGTTGCAACTTGCAATGCATCCTTCCTTTTTGTGATTCTCATTTCACCTTCGCCTTCTTCGTTGTCTTCAGTCTAAGGCATTTTTCAGCTTTTTCGACTTTTTCGCCTTCTTCGCTGCCTTCAGTCTAAGGGCGCCTTAGGCATTTACACACCTTAAGTCTAAGGGCACCTTCTGGAGTTGCATACCTTTAGTCTAAAGGGCACCTTAGAGTTTTTTTGGGTTTTTCGGGGTTTTTTTTGCGTTTTTGCTACATTGGCAGACTGACGTCGCCAACTTATCATGAACCCTAAAACAAGTGGAGAAACAAATATCCTAAGCGTGGTTATCAACTTTGTACATATGCAAAAACTAGAGTAAATGACAATTAAGGCATAAGATATTTTTCTCTCAACACTTGTAAATATATGTATCTAGCTGAATCAAGTTATGTAAGTGTTAATTGAATTCTTCTTTCAATCAGAGTTTTTTTGTAGCCAGCGTTATCACGCTCAGCAAGCTGAAGTTATTATTTCAAGCCATTGTACTCATTGTTGATATTAATTAGAGTGCAGTTTTTGTCTCACTGCTGCGTTGTTCATTTGTACAATCTGTATGAATATTTCTGCTGCTAACTGTTGCATTTCCGTTCCTACATGTCGCGCTCAAAGCATCGAGCTTCCACTACCGCTCACACCCTGATTTTACGACACTTATAAGACCTATCTATAAATAATGGATAATATTATTTTAATCATGTGAGAAGTTTGATGTACAATATATACAAGTTTGGCTCCTAAAATGCCCAAAAAAACCAAGTAGTATGTAGACAATTTTTCACAAAAGTTTCATTTGACTATTTTATAAGTGTTGAAGCATAGAAAACTTCAGTGGAAAATAATGCATCAGCCTTGGAAGCATTAGAAACTTGAAAGGCTAAGACAACATTGGATAGATCAAAATCTATTCAGTGGGAAATTTTCAAGTTTCTTATTCGTTTTTGTGTGCAAAGCATTAAACAAAGATGCGGAATATGAAACTGTCCCAAATGCATAGAAAAACATACATAGTTAAATATACCTACACTTTTACAAATGTACTAACACCCAACTTGGGCTCTATTTTATTGAAACAAAGAGTTCATACCTGGATTTCTCAAAATTTGCATTTGATTTTTTACATTCTTCTACAATATTGATTGTTGTTAGTAGATACTTGTAATTTGTGATCAGCTCTTATATTTTTTGTAACTATAAAAAAAATAAAAGTATTGGTGTTTAATATCATTGTAGAATAGTTAACTTTCATTTTGAATCCACTATGTTTTAGGCAAACAGACAATAATTATCAAATACTTACAAGTTTTATGTTAATGATGAATATGAGATAGTTTGGTAGATTGTTGTGTAGTAAGACAAGCTCTAATATGATATAATCAAGGCTCCAGTGCTCTTCCACCTCAACCTTTGTTAGAAACTGTTTATTGTATATAATATTTATCTCTTTTCGATTTCTGTGACCATCAATTTGGAAGTCTTGATCTAGTGGTATCCAAGTCTTACCACTTTTATTAAATATTTGATAGCTGTATGTAAGACTAATCATTTGCTTTTCACTATGATAATGAAAAATCATAGAAGATTTTTTTATCTTGTAATCTATATCTCCATTTGTCTTACTATCTCAACCTTGATCCATAAGGTCTGACAAAATATCATTTGATAAATCCTTGCAAACAAATAAAGTAGGTGTCTTTTGCACACTTGCACTTGAGAAGAAATCAACAAATATATGTAACGAAAGAAACTAGCTTAGGTGAACAATTTTTGATCCAATACTTATCTTCATTGAATTTTTTACATCTAAGAGTAGTATGCATCTGAAAGATTCAAACACAATACTATAAGGAGTAAGCCATTCATCACTCCCAAAATTTGCCAATGGAATGGCTTCAAGCTTACCAAAAATCCTATCCATATTTAGAATATATTTGAATTCATAACATATGCCACTATTTGCAAGTTCCTTTGGACTTCTTCCCTTATACTCCAATTTTTTAACATATGAGCGAATGACATGCAATATATTTGCAAGTGATTGTGCTGGCTCCCATTCATTTATGCTTGATGGATATAAATTTGAAAGAAGCAAGATTGCTTATAATGGATATCATGATTATAAATCTTAAATAAAAAAACACAAATGATAACCTCAAAGTGCATACATTTTGATATACTTACAATCACATTTTTGATGATCATGAGAATTGAAATCATGTATTTTTCATTTCGAATGTATTTAAACATGTTGTACTAATACATCTAATATGGAGTGACTTTCAAGAATTGTTTTAAACTCTAGAATTCTAGTCTTTCAATAAGATTTGTATGTCATTTTTGCTCTTTTCTTCTGATGAAAAATTGCCCATATGATGATGGATGCAACAACACCCATGAGTTCCTTATATATTTTGTTGATTTTTACATATCAGTTTTATCTTTCTTATTGTGAAGAATCACATATTCAATTTAAGGTTATTGTGCTTAATATCATTCTGTAACTGTGACTATTCTAGTTACTGACTTTCATTATACTTACCAATACAATGAAATAAATTTAACTTGAGGTATTGTCATCGGGAAAATTAACATGTATTGGGTGGGAAGAGCCAACCAATGGAATACATCCATGTTGCTCGCGATGTTACATAGATTTATGTGAGCTACATTATGTAGATTTCAAATGTGTGCATTTTGGTTTGGCCAAGTAGTGGTCAAAATAATAAATAAATAAATAAAGGTATTTTTACAGAGGGTCATTTTGAAATTTGGAACTTCTCTAATAAATTTGAATTTTCTATAGTTGAAGATGGATATCGATATATTTTTGGTATGTCTTCTCTTTAATTACCTTATTGATTATTGGATTGGATAACTCATATTCCATTAAGAATCTGATTTGAAGAATGTTCTTCAAAGTCCAATAACTTACATGTTTTAAGAGCCTTTGAAATACAGTTAGTACATTTGTAAAAGTGTAGGTATATTTAACTATGTATGTTTTTCTATGCATTTGGGACAGTTTCATAGTCCTCATCTTTGTTTTGCATTTGGACATCATCAGTAACTGAGGGCCCATGAGGTATTGCACTGTAGATTTGGGCGTTGCCCTTGCAAGGATGCTTAGGATTATTTCTTGCTTAAATCAGTATACATCAGATTTTGTGTCCTCACCAAGTGCAAACTACAAGGTAAATAATATTCACATACCGATTACTAATATGTCAGAATAAGTTAGTATTCCATCAATGAAATTGAAGTTGAACAACTTTTAGGATGAAATATCATTTTCATCTTGAAAGTTGTACCACACCAAGAACAACTTTGCATTATACAAGGAACGAAAGCCGTAGCTAAATGAGTCATTTTGTTGGGAGGTTTGCAGTTAAATCAATATGTCAGGAATGCAAATAGAAAATAACACTAAATAAAGTTCTTAGACATTGATTGATCTAAATTATTCAAGAATTACCTCCAAGCTCACAATGTTACATTCCCCAATTGTGGCATTGTTTGATGGAAAAATTTACATATTGATAGTAACAAATTATCAATGTCCTTGTGCATGTTATTGACAGAATTCATCTTTATATAAAAAATGTTTAAGATATGATCCACAGTTCTCCACTAGAGTACATTCAAGCTTCAATGGTAATTGCAAAATAAATTAACAATCTATGGATGAAAAGACACTCAAAGCATCAAATGATATACTATAAAAAATATTAATAAAAAGCAAGAAATTAAATAATCTACTTAGTATGATAAGACACCATTATGCACTTTTCAAGTGGTGTGCATTTACTAAATAAGCAATATGCCAAGGTCTCACTGCTTCCCTTGATGGACTGCAACAATAAATTGCTAAGAATAAAAAGTTCTCTTTTTGAGTTTCTTACAATTCTAAAATATAGGAGTTGTAGGCTTGCCCTATGACATGCTCACTCATCATCATACCAAGGTTGTTCTTCGATGTGTCATGTACAGTGTGTTCTCATTTTCTTGGTGATTGAAAGGACCATATTAGACGTAAAAAGAGAGAAATCAGAGGGTTGTGGGAAAATGATAATGGGAGTGTCAATAGGGATAGTGTATAGAGTGGTGGCATAGTTAGTCCAAGTGCGAGGATCCGTGAGTGAGGGAGGTGGAGACCGGGGAGAGAACTCACGATGCTTGTTTTATTACAAAGGAAAAAATCTTGGTTGCTAGGGGCAATAGACAAGGTAGGCTTTTCAAGCTTGATGCTTTTGTTATGGCTAACAAAAAGGATGGAATGGAAAAGGAGATTGGTCTCAACTTTCCAAAGTTCCCTTTTAGCATCAATAAGATTGGCGGATCTTATGCAAAGTCTAACAAGCTTCCTTATGCTAGATCTAGGTCAAGATCTAATACTTAGAATTTGCTTCGAACAAGAACACAGATCATGCTACACAATAACATAGACATAAAGCACTCTCCACACCAAGCTTACGTAGCAACTGTATTTCTCAAAACGAAATTACACTGTGCATATAGTTCTTCACTAAGGCAACCCATGCATGACCCAGGTTGTCGTTGACGGGACGCGTGTCCCGTCGGCTTGCCTCGTGGTGAGGCCAACTGATCCTTATCTACTAGTAGGACCCACAATATAGTAACACAGTAGTTCTACTTTAATTCTAACTCTCTCCCTTAAAGTAGAGTCTACTTTTTATACAGTCATATACATAGCTTTAAAGTCAACAAACTTTAAGTACAGAAAGCTTTGATCTAAACTTATCAAAGTTTTCTCTAATAAGTGGCTTAGTGAAAAAGTCAGCTAGTTGTTCGTTCGTACTACAATGAACAACATGAATTTCATGACTCAGCAGCCTCTCACGTATTAAGTGATACTTAATTTCAATGTGTTTGATTCTCGCATGGAACACTGGATTCTTTGCTTGTTGAATGCCACTCTAACTGTCGCTATGTATAGTGACCATGGGATTTTCCTATTTCATGCCAACTTCATTCAAGATTTGCCTCAACAATATAGCTTCTTGTGCTGCACTACACATTGCCTTATACTCTACTTCTGTTGTGGATAGAGCAACCGTACTTTGCTTCTTACTAGACTAGGAAAAGCAACTGCCACAAAGATGTAATACAAACCTTGTGGTGGATCTACGATCATCATAGTCACCTCTCCAATCTGCATCCACATAGCCACATAACTCAAGTAAACCCTCATGCTTTATGTACATTAAGCCGTAATCTGAAGTGCCTTTGACATATCGCAAAATGAGTTTGGCTGCCTTCCAATGCGTTTCAGTAGGTGCTGCCATAAACTGACTACAATACCAACAGCATAGCATATATTTGTTCTAGTCGTGGTAAGGTAAATCAAGCTCCCTACTAACTGCCTTTACAGCGTAGCATCAAATCGCTATGATTCATCAAGATTAGAAAGCTTTTTACCTGGTTCAATAGGAGTGTTCACTGGCTTGCAATCCTGCAACTTGAACCTATGTAGCAACTCTCTGACATACTTCACCTGTGTTAGACCCACTTCATGTCCTTTTTGTCACACCTCCACTCCAAGGCAATAATGTATTAGGCTGAGATCTATCATCTCGAATTGTTCCATGAGATCTTTCTTGATCATATCTACCATCTCTTGATTATTTCCCGTAATGATCAAGTCATCAACATAAAGAGCAACCAAAGCAACCATACCATCAAAGCATAAGACATAAAGATTCGGATCAGAATGTGTTCTCACCATGCCCTTAAAACAAAAGTAGGCATCAATCATGTTGTACCACGCACGTGGTGCCTGTTTAAGACCATAAAGTGCTTTCTTCAAGAGACATACTTTATTCTCTTGTCCTTTTGCTACAAAGCGTTCAGGTTGATCCATGAACACCTCTTCTTCTAACTCACCATTTAGAAAAGCAGATTTTACATCCATCTAATGCAAAGGCCAACCAGAATGTGAAGCTAAAGCAACAAGTAGATGTAGAGTATTCCACTTACATACTGGTGCAAAGGTCTCCTCATAGTCGATCCCTTTACTTTGTGCATACCCTTTGATCACCACTCTTGCTTTGTGCTTTGCTATACTTCCATCTGCATGGTACTTAGTCCTGTACACCCATTTACAACCAATGGGTTTCTTGCCAACTGGTGGTTCCACTAAGTTCCATGTGCTATGCTTAGCAATTGACTTCATCTCTTCTTCTATGGCCTTGACCCAAATGTCATCATCCTTCGCTTTAACATAAGTCAAAGGTTCTTTGCTTTGAATGATGCTAGATAAGAAAGCATAATTTTCTTCATACCTTTCAGGTTGTGTCTTCTCTCTTGTTGATCTTCGTAGCTCTCCCTAACTAGACGATCCTGAAAAGTCATCCATGTCGCGGCTCTCCACATGATCAATCTCTCAAACCACTTAGGGAGTTTCCTATCAGGTGAACGACTTCCTGGTGAAAATGTATCCCATGGTACATCTTTTTCTTTGTGTTTATCACCTGCAACTTCAATCTCTCTTGCACCAAAAGGTTTATCTCTACCTCTCCAACCTATCTCTTGGCATTGAGTAGCAGTATCATGAGGTGTATCCTCATGTCCATCACTAGAAAAGTCAATAAATGGATCATCATCAAGAGGTATCCTCACTGTACCATCTTTTCCACTGAATGTGTTTGTCTTCTCAGAATCCTCATCTTCATACATCTTATATTCATCAAAGATAACATCACGGCTGGCATGTATTTTGTTCTCCAACACCTATAGCCCTTCACACGATCATCATATCCTAGGAATATACACTTGATAGCTTTCACATCAAACTTATGTCTTTCTTTCTTAGGAATGTGTACAAAGGCCTTACATCCAAATATTCGCAAATGATTCACCTTTGGCTTCTTCTTCGTGAATGCCTCCTTAGGTGTTATCTTTGGTATGGCAATGGTAGGACTTCTATTTTGAAGATAGACTATCATATTGCATGCTTCTGACCAAAAATCCTTTTGGGAGTTTCATCTCAGCTAGCATAGATCTGGCACTTTCCACAATCATATGATTCTTGCGCTCAGCTACACCATTGAGTTCAAGAGTATGAGCTTGAGTAAATTGTCTTTTGGTCCCATATTGATCACAAAGATCATTGAAGTCGGTAGACTTGTATTCACCTCCACTATCTGATCTTAGAACTTTGATCTTCCTACCTGTTTGATTTTCGACCAATGCTTTGAAGCTCTTAAAAGTGGAAAATTCATACAATTTCTTCTTCAAGAAGTAAATCCATGCCTTGCATGGCATATCATCAATGAAGGTCATGAAATAGAAGGCTTTACCTAAGGACATAGTCCTCATAGGCCCGCATAGATCTGTGTGGATCAAATGCAAGATGTTTTTTGCCCTTGCAACACCACCTTTATTGAACTTCTCTCGATGCTGCTTCCCATACACACATGACTCACACATTGTCTTCAAGTGGTCTTCTATCATAGGTAATCCTCTTACCATTTCCAATTTCCTCATCAAGCTAAGGCTTCCTAGGCTCAAATGACCAAGCCTTTCATGCCACAGTTCAGTCTGTGATGGAATGGACGAGATAAGTCCATGTTGCCCCTTGATTGTAGCATTCAACCTGTACAATTTAGTGTTGGACTCCCTTATACCATCTGCAATGACTTTGAACTTTTGGTTCACATCCTTCACAAAGCAACGATCATGGGAAAATTCTACTTTCAAATTTTGATCAGTAATGACACCAGCAGAAAGTAGATTTTTCTTCAAACCTGGTACATAAAGTACCTCTTTGATCGCCCTACTTTTACCATTATGTAGTTGGATGAAAACGGTGCCTATTCTCTTGATCTTGCACACATCACGATTTGCTTGTGAAACAAACGTTCCATTATCCAACTCTCTCAAGCTGCTGAACCAATCTTTGTTACCTGTCATGTGTCTTGTGGCTCTTGAGTCAATGTACCACGCTTGATCATCTTGATTATATGACAATGCTGATATGAAGATGCTAGAGTCTTCAATCTCACCTTTGTCGACAAGGTTACCTGCTTGCTTTTGGTTTTCCCTTGTCTAATTCTGCCAAGAATTTCCAACATTCGCTCTTCCAATGGCCCTTTTTGCCACAATGAAAGCATTTGCCCTTCTTCTTGGTCTTGCTGGATGATCCCTCATCCTTCTGAGTCCGCTTAGACTTCTTCTTGCCCTTGCCTTTGCCTTGTTTTTGACGTGTCGCAAGTGCTTGATTCGTCAGTATTTTGATGTCTAGCTTTCACCATTTCTAGTCGTTGCTCCTCCTGCATCAAGATTCTTGTGATCTCGTCGAAGGTTGGCAATATTTCTCTTGATGTTATCCCACTCACAAACATCTGATAAGGTTCTGCAATGTCGCACAATGCATTGTGCACCAGCTTAACATCACGTATGCACTCACCAATAGAATGCAGTTCATCTCTCATTGTCTTGATTCTGGTCATGTACGTCTGAATATGCTCTCCTTGTTCCATTCGGGCACTATTCAGCTTTGGCTTCAGAAACATAATCCTTGATGGATTTGACGTCTCAAATTGCTCCTTAAGCACATCCCATGCCTATCTAGGTGTAATGGCATCACTTATGTGTGAAAAATGCAAAAATAACCTTGGTAGAGGCCAAAAATCTTGTATATGGATAAACACACATGTGTGAAGCCTGTTCCCACGTGTGAAAATAGTGTACTTGTCATGTACCATAATCATATAGGTTGTACGTATGATTTAATTCAAGTTCTAGTGGCCAAAAAGGCCAAAAACTAGTTTTCTAGACATATGACACATGGCATCAATCTATTGCTTGCATGAGCCACATCCTTTGGTTAGGTGTCACATCCCATGTGTAGAGGACAGCTCACATGTGTGGAATAAGCTGAAGTAGACGAATTTTGACTTCTAGAAGATTTCCAAGTAGATCTCCATATAGAAGAAAAATGGACCAAAAGTGCTCAAAATAGAAGGTTTTGTCCAAGTGTCAGTTTTGCATGATGAATTATCATATGACAAAGCACCTTCACACATGTGGGATCAGAGGGATGATCAGTACCACGACCTCCCACTTATTGTATATATAGAGCCACATTTGGCCATAATCATTGTGAGACACCAATCTTGGTTTTGGAAGCAATTTTGAGTGATTCTCTCCATTTGTCTACATTTGTTTTGATTGTTTTCAGGTTCTATCAATGTGTACTTGATTTTCAGGTTGGAGTCCGTACTCAGACAGTGTTTCACACGTGTGAAACCATAAAGTACACTTACCTTCAATTAATGATTTTTCTTGTTAGGATTTTGTGTCTAGAATTGATCTAGATTGATCTTAATCTGAAGTAGATTGATAGATCAAGTAATCTGACAACCAATCCATCTTGAGGATCCAATTAGGATCCACTCTTGGTCCTTTTTGTACTTTTTGCACATTATGTGGGTAATGATGTGGTCTTTCACTGACAAGTTGATGAAGGTCAAAGCCATCATCACCTTCATGTCGAACACTTTAATGTCCGTTTCATTTGGTGGCCTTCTCTCATCACCTATGACGACATCCCACGGTTCCTTCTCTATCAGTATGTTTTTCATTTTGAATATCCACACTGCATAGTTGGAAATCCCATCCAATTTGTTATTTTCACTCAAAATGGACTCTCCCATATTTGCCATCCCAAAACTACCTAAAACTGCAATCATAGGCTAAAAGACGTATTCTAAGTACAATGGCAATGTCAATAGCTTACTTTAATGACCTGCTAAAATTTCACACCAGGGCGTCCTGCCGCTTAGGTGGCATTTCGCAAGCCAAGTCACTTTTCAAACGTGAAATGCTTCTCACCTCACACTCCTGACTACCCGCTCCCTGAAAGGGAAAAAAGAGGTTTGATATCAATTGAGCACTTTCTCCACTGCAATCATCTATTTTGCAATACCTTACTTGCAGGTACAGTCCGGGTGCCCTTCGTTTGGAGTCCATAGCCTTTCGTTTGGGTCAAAACAGATAAAGGGCCTAAAAATAGGGATTTTTTAAAGTTTTTGAACTACAACTTCAGCTTGAAGAGATGTGGCCTTCAAAATGACTTTTACTTGTTGGGCCCTTTTAGTGTATTTTCATATGAAAACTTTTAATGAAGTTTCTTCATATATGGCCTTCAAAACTTCAGGACCCTTTCAAAGTCCATCATTATCATTGAAGTAGATCCAACGGCCCCAACAACAAATGATTTATACCGTTGATCTGGTTTTGAGTTCCATCGATTATTATCAATGATTTGGTTAGCCAAACCAGGCCCTTTGAACCACTAGTAACTTGGAGACACAATGATCTCCCTCAGTCTAGCTGCGCGCGACCAGTCATGGCCCCTTCCTCCTTCATCACGAGCTTCAGCTCCTTTGCTATGGTGGATGAGGGTTTCTGCACCCTCATAAGATCTGATCTAGTGCTCTATCCATGGCAAGGCCTTCCACGGCCTCTTAGGAATCTCTTTAATGATCATGATGCCCTCCTACAAGCTTTTACAGCTCCAGAAAATGTGTAGAATAGAGAGAGTTCTCAGCTTTTTCATGAGCTAACCCTAGCCATGAGAAGAAGAGATATCTATTGAGCTTTGTTCAGACTTTTTGTAAGGTTATTCTTGCAGCTACACACCTCCCTAAGGTCGCCCTACTGTAAGCAAACTTTTGCTTTAAACAATTTTTCAATCTGTGTCCGATTGGATGCGCCAAGTAGCTACTGTACATAATTTTCAAAATTTTGGTTCTCTCCTTTTTAGATTCAGGTGACAAGTCCTGTCACTGAATCTTTACATAGTCTCAAGCTTAGCAAGCTTCTGTATGTAGAATTTATGCACCAGTGCTTTACTTTCTACCTTCAACCTATCGTAAACCTTGAACTCTCAAAAGACTTCTCTTCTCTCAAAGCTCTCTTCAACGATGACGCTGTACTGTGTACACTCCCTGAACCGCTCTGATACCAACTTAGAATTTTCTTTGAACAAGAACACAGATCATGCCACACAGTAACATACACAAAAAGCACTCTCCACACCAAGCTTACGTAGCAACTGTATTTCTCAAAACAAAATTACACTGTACATATAGTTCTTCACTAAGGCAACCCATGCATGACCCAGGTTGTCGTTGATGGGACGCATGTCCCATTGACTCGCCTCATGGCGAGGCCAACTGATCCTTATCTACTGATAGGACCCACAGTAACACAGTAGTTCTACTTTAATTCTAACTCTGATATGCATCTTGGAGATGTTCATCTTTGTGCTAACTTAGCTAGTCTTGAGGATAATGATGGTGTTCCAATGGTTCTTCATGGCAAGTTCAGGCATGCAAAAGGTAAGGAAAGACTCTAACTTCATCAATGGAGGTGGTGAAGGTTCTTCCTTGGAAAAGATTGTTGCTAATGATTTCTTTGATCATATGGAAAAAGATGTTGCTAGGTGCATTCATGAAGGAGTTGGTTCTTCTACATTCTTTGATCAGTATATCTTAGAGTTTGCATCTCATTTTGTATGTAGATGCTGATTTTTCTACATTGGCAGGATTGTTGGTTTGCTCTTTTTGTAACCAAAGATCAAGGATATGGATTGGATCTTGAATAATCTGAAATCCTTCACAAAGAGTTCATTAGTAAGTTCTAAGAGCTCATTAGAAGCTTAAGCTATATTAATAAGCTTGTATGATACACAAGATATTTTTGTTAAAATTACAATGTTCACTTTAAAGATATAAATGTACTTAAAACTCTAAAGAACTTTGGCAATTTTTTGTTTGAATTTTTTTTGAGATTTAATGGTTGTTAACGTGAATTAACGTTTGTTAACGTTGAGTTATTAACGTAAAATTTTCAAGTACATAAATTTGAAATCAGGGTTAGAAATTCTAAGGCGGCATTAGATAGACAAAATCTATCTAGTGGGAAAGTTTCAAGTTTCTTATTTGTTTTCGTGTGCAAAGCATTATTTACGAGAAGGACCTCTCAAAAAACTTGTTATTTGACTATGTCGGGAACTGTTTTAAGTTAAATTAAAACACTAGATGAACCACCACCTTACACTTGAAACAAACAATTACAATCCAAAGCTATCCACAATTTTTGATAGAAAATTCATAATACTTCTTGGTACTGATACTCTTAGAGCGTCCAAAATTCTAAAGCATAATAGTTCAACGTACTAGAATCTACAATAAATCCATCAAGGTCCAAATGATTTTAACTCAATCATGAGTATCCCAAATACTCTCATGAGTTGAATGCCCTTGTTTTTAATATCTCATGCAAGAAAATAACATTCATGTGAAACTCAAGATTTGTCTATCTCCATAACAATTAAAAATGTGGGCTACATTAGGGCTCTTTTGGACTCAAAAAGGGCCCCCAAAAGTGAGCCATGAGATCAACACCAATCACCCTTTATATTCAATGAAGTGTTTACACATATTTGGCAATGGTTCATATGTAATGCTCAGATGGTCAATATTTGATCAAGCCATAGACCCACATCTTGTAATCTATATCTCCATTTGTCTTACTATCTCAACCTTGATCCATAAGGTCTGACAAAATATCATTTGATAAATCCTTGCATACAAATAAAGTAGGTGTCTTTTGCACACTTGCACTTGAGAAGAAATCAACAAATATATGTAACAAAAGAAACTAGCTTAGGTGAACAATTTTTGATCCAATACTTATCTTCATTGAATTTTTTACATCTAAGAGTAGTATGCATCTGAAAGATTCAAACACAATACTATAAGGAGTAAGCCATTCATCACTCCCAAAATTTGCCAATGGAATGGCTTCAAGCTTACCAAAAATCCCATCCATTTTTAGAATATATTTGAATTCATAACATATGCCACTATTTGCAAGTTCCTTTGGACTTCTTCCCTTATACTCCAATTTTTTAACATATGAGTGAATGACATGCAATATATTTGCAAGTGATTGTGCTGGCTCCCATTCATTTAGGCTTGATGGATATAAATTTGAAAGAAGAAAGATTGCTTATAATGGATATCATGATTATAAATCTTAAATAAAAAAACACAAATGATAACATCAAAGTGCATACATTTTGATATACTTACAATCACATTTTTGATGATCATGAGGATTAAAATCATGTATTTTTCATTTTGAATGTATTTAAACATGTTGTACTAATACATCTGATATGGAGTGACTTTCAAGAATTGTTTTAAACTCTAGAATTCTAGTCTTCCAATAAGATTTGTATGTCATTTTTGCTCTTTTCTTCTGACGAAAAATTGCCCATATGATGATGGATGCAACAACACCCATGAGTTCCTTATATATTTTGTTGATTTTTACATATCAGTTTTATCTTTCTCATTGTGAAGAATCACATATTCAATTTAAGGTTATTGTGCTTAATATCATTCTGTAACTGTGACTATTCTAGTTACTGACTTTCATTATACTTACCAATACAATGAAATAAATTTAACTTGAGGTATTGTCATCGGGAAAATTAACATGTATTGGGTGGGAAGAGCGAACCAATGGAATACATCCATGTTGCTCGCGATGTTACACAGATTTATGTGAGCTACATTATGTAGATTTCAAATGTGTGCATTTTGGTTTGGCCAAGTAGTGGTCAAAATAATAAATAAATAAATAAAGGTATTTTTACAAAGGGTCATTTTGAATTTTGGAACTTCTCTAATGAATCTGAATTTTCTATAGTTGAAGATGGATATCAATATATTTTTGGTATGTCTTCTCTTTAATTACCTTATTGATTATTGGATTGGATAACTCATATTTCCATTAAGAATCGGCTTTGAAGAATGTTCTTCAAAGTCCAATAACTTACGTGTTTTAAGAGCCTTTGAAATAATTATTATATTTTCTAAGTTGTGTGTTGGGTCATATACTCTCGTATTCTTTAATTATTAAGTATGGATTTTGGAATCTAGTGAATTATGATTTATGAACTATAAGACTTTAATTATTTATGGTTGATAGATCATTTAAAGATAGTTAATTATTGTCAAATAATTATAAGAAAATGTAATGATTATTAAGAACCATGAATATTTCTCTATTTTTTAATTTAGTTATGAAATCAAATCAATGATTTAAAAAATGTAATTCTCTTTGATCCAGCATATTTATTGTAAACATTTGTGTCTCACATGCATTCTTATTTAATATACTACTCTCATTGGAGATATTTTGTCTTTTTTAAGAATGATACTCTATTGTAGATTGTAGTTTGTAAAATGCTTGTGTACAATTTTCATTACAGCCCTTTTGGACTCAAAAAGGGCCCCCAAAAGTGAGCCAACTCTTGTGTAACCCACTATAATTAGTGTCACTAATCTTGCCTATGTGGCACTTAACCCTTGCGTATAATAGGGGCTAAAGGCTATTTCATGTAGGTTTAATGGCTAGTGAACATAGGGTAAATAGGGGTTATACTCATAGGTCAAAGCTCAAGGCCATTAATTAAGGCACATTTCAAATTTCAAAGTTTAATAGGCCTTTTAGTTGCCCTTCCTAATTTTTTCTTTGAAGAATGCAGTTTACACTACAACCATAGTACCTTTCAAATGTACACATTTTTAATAAGTGCACATTTTTAATATTTTTCATTTTTAATTTTTAAAAAAAGTGCAATGCAAGCAACATGCAAAATAGTTTTCATGATCTACACATGTCTAGGCAATTTTGAGAGTTGACATGCGCAGTACATGCAATATCCATGCATGCAGTTTTACATGTGAATCCCTGTTAGTTGAGTTAATTAAGTAAAGTGGACTTTCCATGCAATTCCACTGTAGGCATTCAAGCCTCTTTGATGTAGGAAAACTTTGGCATGTTTCGCCATATTGTGAATATTATTAGAGCTTCATGCTTTATACAGGTGAGGGTGTATACATCACAACATAAGTGCTTTTGCTTGCAGGAACTCAGATTTGGGAGAGGAATCTAAACTCACTGACAAACAAGCCATCTGTGGATCATAAGTGGGCTCAAATCAAGCCTGATCTGCTCCAGCTGAGCCCTGTATGGACAGAGAGCTCACACGTGTGAAATCTTTTTTTTTGAGTGCTACTTCTCAAGGAATGATCCAAATTTGATGTTCAATAGCTTGTTGGATAGGTATTGAAGAGTAGATTGTGTTGCTCAAGTTTCTAAATTAATTTGATTTGTTTTGGAAGAGTTTTAGGCAATCAAAGAGATAGGGAGAGTACTCATCTCGTGTGGTATGCCAAAGTGAGCACACATCAGTTCTTTTCACCAATATTTTCAATTTTTATTATCAATCAAGTAGAATTGGATAAAAGTGAGTTTTGTGAGGTCTTAGACTTTTCATTTCACACGGATTATTGTATCTGAGTTGAAAGTAAGTTCCTAGAGAGTTTATTAGTTCTTTGAAACTCGTGGGAGAGATAGACTTCATACTTGCATGTGCTTCATTTCTATGATTGAAGCTAGATCCAAATTCAAGATAGATTGATTTTTTTAGTTGTGAGCTAGATCTCACATTCTATTGCTAGATTTCATAGGTTGGATCAACATTATAAGTGTTAGATCCTAGGTTGAGATAACAAGCAACATTTTTAACTCATCTTGGTCATTACTAGAATTTCTCAAAGTGAATATGTCTTCATCTAGCATTTCTTGGAGCATAGTGAGAGATCAACATCTTGCAATTATGCAATGTGGAAGATTAGAATGGAATCATTATTGATTCTATAGGATGTAATGGACATTGTAAGTGGAGCTGGAGAATACCGTGCAACACCTAATGAAGCTGCAACATTCAATAAAAGAACCAAAATTTCTCTTCATTTCATAAAAATAAATGTCACAAATGAGGTGTTAAAAGTGATCAGTACATGCACCACTAGCAAGGAGGCTTGGGACACTCTCAAAACAATCTATGAAATTAAGAATACTTCTAGATTGCTTACACTTAGAAACCAAATCTTTCTAAGTTATCAGAGAGTAGATGAGAGTACTTCATCTTATGTAATGAGAGTAAAGGATCTTCATCAAGAGTTAGCTGGTATTGGTGATGCTCTTAAGAACATTGAACTTGTTCAAGTAGTCCTTAATCTACTTCGAGATGAGTATGACAATATTGTGCAGACTTACGTTGTCAGAGAGGAACTTCCATCCTTGGAGACACTTCAAGGTGTTCTCATTGATGAAGAAAGTAGGCAAGAGAACAAGATGTTGAGGATCAACAGACCTTCATTGAAGGATGATGGAGATGACAAAGCACTCTTCACCAAGGACAAGTCAAGAGGCAAGGGCAAAGGTCAACAACACTTCAAGAAGGACAAAGCCAAAGAAGGTAGTGAGAATCAATCCTCACAAGTTGAAACATCCAATGGCAAGAAGAAACTATCAAAGGTCAAATGTTTCTTTTGTGGCAAGAAAGGCCACTATGCATCACACTGTTTCAAGAAGAAGAACCAATCTAAGCAAGCTAGCCTTACTAATGAGGAAGAGTGTGAGGGTGTTGAGAGTGAAAGGGATGATTCTTTAATAATGTCTGTTTTTCATCTTTTCCTTTTAAGAATGAAGAAATCTAGTGGATAGATAGTGGGGCTAGTTTCCATATGTCTAGTTCTAGAAACTCTTTCACAAGTCTCATGCCATATCTAGGTGCAAAAAGATCAATCTATACTGCTAATGATGTAGAGTGTAGAATTGAAGGAATAGGTAGTATTCCACTAAATGCACCATCATCAAAACCTTTTTGTTTGCATGATGTACTTTATGTACCTAGACTAACCAAGAATCTCATTATTGTAAGTTGTTTGATAGTGGATTGGATGTCAAGTTTCATGTTGACAAATGTATAATCTCGAGAGAAAATGAAGTTATTGCTAGAGGATCTAGAATTGGAAAGTTGTACAAACTAGATTCTAGGGAGAGTGCCCACATTTCAGATATTGCTTATGAGACGAAGGTCCAACAGGAGGATCTGTAGCATAAGAGATTGACTCAAACCAATTTCAAAGCCATGCAATCTATGTTCAAAGAAGGAAAAGTTGTTGGACTACCAAAGACACTGTCAAAGGGGCTTCAACCTTGTGAAGCTTCTATTTTTGCAAAATCAAACAAAAGACCTTTTCCAAGATCAAGTATCAAAACACAGCATCCATTTGAACTCGTGCACTCTGATGTTCATTTCTCTTCAACTAAAAGCATAGGAGGAGCAAATTGCTTTGTTTCTTTTGTAGATGATTATAAATATATACTTGGATCTATATACTATCTTCTAAAGCCATGGTCTATGATGTTTTTCTTACTTTCAAAGCTTATGTAGAAAAGCAGTTTACTTTCAAGTTGAAATCTTTGAGAAGTGATAGTGGAGGTGGCCTATTGAATCAATAAGAAACTATATGCAAAATAATTGACAATCTTAGTGTTCATCCATATAGGGAGACTTTTCTTCCAAGGGGAGCAAAGCTCATTCACAAAGGAGAGCAAAGCTCACTCACTAGTGGAGATTGTCAATTTCGAAGCTAGAAACAATAATGAAGCTTGAATGTATACAAACTTTTCAACAAATAAAAAGCATGTTTTGATGAATCACATCAAATAGCATAAATATCTATCTTTAATGACCTGTAAATAGCTCAAGATCACATAGATCCAACCATAAATACAAGTTATAAGAGATTTGATCAAAGACAAAAAAAATACAAAAAATCATGATAGATTGATGGAGAAACTCTTATGCACAAAGTAAAGGCATCGACTATAAGGAGACCTTTGCACCAGTATGTAAGTTGAATACTCTACGTCTACTTGTTGCTTCAGCTTCACATTTTGGTTGGCCTTTACATCAGATGGTTGTGAAATCTACTTTTCTAAATGGTGAGTTGGAAGAAGAGGTGTTCATGGATCAACCTGAAGAATTTGTAATGAAAGGACGGGAGCATAAAGTATGTTGTTTAAAGAAAGCACTTTATGGTCTCAAACAGGCACCACATGCATGGTATAGCATGATTGATGCTTACTTTCGTTCTAAGGGGATGGTGAGAACACACTCTGACCCAAACCTTTATGTCTTATGCTTTGATGGTATGATGGCCTTGGTTGCTCTTTATGTTGACAATTTGATTATTACCGAAAATAATCAAGAGATGATAAATATGATCAAGAAAGATATCATGGATGAATTTGAGATGACAGATCTCAACCTAATGCATTATTGCCTTGGAGTGGAAGTGTGGCAAAACGGACATGAAGTGGGACTAACACAAGTCAAGTATGTCAGAGAGTTGTTGCACAGGTTCAGGCTACAAGATTGCAATCCAATGAACACTCTTCGAGCCAGGTAAAAATCTTTCTAGGCTTGATGAATCACAGCCATTTGATGTTGCATTGTATAGGCAGTTAGTAGGGAGCCTGATTAACCTTACCATGACTATACCAAATATATGCTATGTTGTTGGTATTTGTAAGTCAGTTTATTGGAAGCTAGCCAAACACATCTTGCAATATGTCAAAGGCACTTTTGATTATGGCTTGGTTGACAAGAAGCAAGAAAGTTCAGCTGAGCTATGTGGCTAAGTGGATGCAGATTGGAGAGGTAATTGTGATTACCGTAGATCTACCACAGGGTATGTATTCCAGTTTTGTAACAACTACTTTTTTGGTCTAGTAAGAAGCGAAGTATAGTTGCTTTGTCCACAACAGAAGCAGAGTATAAGGACAACCTCGAAAATAAAATAAAATAGCCTTACTCCTACTTCTAATCTTCAATTGAGCTGTAAATGCTTTTTGATTTTGAGAATCCACTCCCATCAAAGTATTAGTAATGATTTGTTTTAACACAAATGCATAAAAGCATGCTAAATTTAAGGTCGTCCCAAAATCTCCAGTAAATATAATAACCTTATTATTTTTGTCAGCTAACCCATCTGATACCATGTGAAAAATTATATCAGAAGATGTTTCAATAAGATCCAATCTTAGGCCAAGAATGATAGTATTAACAACAAATGTTAGATTAGTTTATAACTATATTGTTAATATATTATAGGTCTTTACTATATAAAAAGATAAAATGCTAATAGTATTGCATCTACCTATTATAAACAAATCACTTAGGCGTCATTATTATCGTAGAAATATATCAATGCAACAATGTTTTTTGGTATATGTATATTTTTGCAATATTGTCATATAAAGTAATATGTGCTAAAATTTTATTATAATTGTGCATAATTTTATATTCCAAAAACCTTTCTGCTTATCATTTATGAGGTTAAAATCTAATAATATGCCAAAAATTAGGTGAAATCATTTTGAAATTTCATAAAGATTTAAGAATCTTTCAAGAAAGTAAGTGAGGTCATTTTCACTTTCCATAATATGTTGGCTAAAGTTGTACATTCTTATTCCATTCATGCACTCTTGCAAATATGGATTTCAAACACTATTTTCTAAAGTATCAACATTTTTCTTTTGTTTAACACTCTTCATTTAGAAGAATAAATCTTTCAAGCACATCCTTTACGTGATATTAATATGTCAATAAGTTATTTTAATCTATTTTTGCAAGATAAAATAATATATTATTATATCTTTTAAAGTTCAAACCGTTAATTTCAGAGGACATATAACTGAACAAACACACAAAGAGGATTGGCATCGACACGACACACTAGAGAGAGAGAGAGAGAGAGAGAGAGAGAGAGAGAGAGAGAGAGAGTTGAGAGAGAGGAGAGAGAGAGAGAGAGAGAGAGAGGAGAGAGGGATGACCGTATTTGGCCGAGAGGGGGGATTGTTAGCTTGGAGGTGATGAGCAGAGTAGAGACACGCAAAGCGAGCATCCGAGTGAGAGGAGAGGCATGAGATTGAGAGAGAGAGAGAGTTTCCTTCATTCACACCGATATCACAACGAAACCACATTTAAACTAAACCGCAACCGCATTGTAAAGGTGCCAGGCATGGCGGTCATAAGGATTCCGAAGTCTCGAAAGGCAGGAAAGCGCAACCTTCCAAACTGTAGAGTAAAAGTTGTGAAGACCATCGAACGATAAGGCCGCAACCCTACAAAACCACATAGGGGGAGAGAGAGAGAGAGGAGGTAGAGAGGAGAGAGGAGAGCATGAGAGAGTAGAGAAGAGAGAGAGAGTGGATGAGAGAGAGAGAGAAGAGAGAGATA
>MU834184.1:0-48871 GCA_029204225.1 Diphasiastrum complanatum | reverse complement strand
ATTATTGGCTGGTTTTACTGATGGAAATGAAGCTATTAGAGGCTCACTATATCACTCATTCATGATCAAGTCATCAAGGCTTGATGATATCTTATGGCAGATGGACATGGAGGCTCATTCATGGATTTTCATGGTGGAAACATGTCAAGGAAGGACAAAGATGGAGGATACATGCAAACATTGGTTGATTACTCACATTTATTGTTTGGTTGTTGTTATTTTCCAGAGAGTTCAACGTTGGAAGCATGGAGGAATCATTTCATTCACATTCTATTTGGTTCTTCATGTTCTACTTACATCTTGATATGTAAAATTGATGTAAGAAATAGTAAAGCATCCAATGTGGACACTATTTTCTATCTCAATTATGAAAGTCACTATAAAACCATAAAAAGGAGGTCTATACTTAGGATGGAGATCTTCTAAAGTTAATCAAAGTAGTGTGATTAAATCTATAATAAACTAGTTCAAGAGGGAGTGTGAAAACTTGTCAATCAGTTTGTTGGTTTATTTTCATTTTTGGAGGCCAAAATGAAATCTCAACTTAGAGATAGGTTCATATTTGTCAATAAAGGCCTAAATAGTACTTTTACTACTTTTGACAAGTGGATGAGGTCGGATTTGGACCCATTCTAATTGGCTAATTTTTGTACATTGCACTAGACTAGAATTTCTAGGTTTTTGATGATGTATCTAGAAGTTTTCAATTTAGGTCAAGTTTGGGGCAAGTGGCCAAATGACATTTTGGAAGCTATAAATATTTGTACCTACGTGGAGAAATAATCATCAAATTTTCTTTCTTTGTGGAGAATTCATCTCTTGTGTGTCTATGTCCATCTCATGTGTATTTCTCTTGATATCTTGAGTTTATATGTGTAGAATGTTGATTTAATGGTTGATCTAGCTTTCACACGTGTTAAGTACAGTACTGTACTGCTATTATAAGGACAGGGACAGTACTAAGTCATATCTAAGTGTTTATGATCAGATCTTTGTGCATTTTTAAGTTCTGGCATGCATAAAGTAGTGATTTATATCTTCTAGCTATTTCTAGATGTGGAACCAAATTTGGCTAAAGATCATTGATGAACTAAATGTGTTTTAATCTCTGATTTTTCACACCTTTGACTCCTCTTTTCTCTTAAGGTGCCAAGTCAATAGGAATGTCCAAATGGAGATGATACAAAGTCATCATTACATAAAGTACATAATCAAACACAAGGTTCAGAGTATTCAGAATATAAATACCACAAAAAAATATTTGAATGCTATCACAATTATATTCCTACATGATGCAACATCACCAATTTTTTCTGATTACTTTTGTAATGGTAATTTCTTCCATATTTAAATGTGGAGATGATGGTCATATTTTGATTTCACTGTCAAGATGGAGGGAATGTACATTCAAAATCATATTTGTTAAACTGTAGTTAAGCAAAATGTAATCATGAAAATAGTTGGTTTGCTTGACCATAATTGTAGATGAGATGGTTATACCATTGGGTGTAGTTTAGACTTCGGGAGTGGTGTGGGCAAGCAAAGAAACAATCTGTGTTTTATTCAGACTTTTTTTCTATTCCTTATAGGTTTTATTTCGAATTTGAAACTCCTCTAATGCTCATTATTGATGCTTCATTATTAATGATGCTCATGTTTTATGTGATGTACTCACTTGGAGTGAGGTATAAAGGGGCAAAAGTGAGTATGAACTTTGTCAGTTGCTAGTTTTCTGATGTTTTCATTACTTCTTGATGACAGAATATTGGAAAAGCCATGTCGATTGGCTTCTTAGAAGCATAATGTAGATACTAGTATGTTGTGGACTAGCTATTTTTGCATGCGTTGTTTTGAAGGTTATAAGAAGACACTGAAACCTTGGGATGTTTCCAAGGAGGAGCCACACTTAGAAATTAATCTTCATCAAAAAAGTCTTAACTTAGTTATGGTAAGCATGAATAATGACTTTTTTTGGCCAAGTTGAATTTGAGGGGGAATGTAAAAAAATAGTACAAATTGGCAAATATCAACTTGAGGCCTAAATATGAAAAACTCAAATAGTTTGACCACGGGTCAAAGTGGAAGCCACATGTGTGAAAGTTATGTGGAGGGGTTGAATTGGTCCAAATAACATTCTTATATTATTTTATGTACATAATTCATAAGGCTATGTCATGCTAGTCAATCTAGACCATTAGGAAGATTACATCCATACTTACAAAGATTTTTCTTTTTGTTTGATGAAATAAACTACACACCTTCTAGAATAATCATCTATGAAAGTAATAAAGTACTTTGATCCTCTTAAGGATGGAGTATGCATTGGACCTAAAATGTCACTATGTACAATTCAATAAGATTTTTAGAATACTTCTATACATGATCAGCCTTAAATGGTTTCCTAGCATGCTTTCCTAAAACACAACTTTCACAAGTAGGATGATTAACATTGCTAGAGAAGTCTTAATCAAGCATCAAAACATAATACGGGTCCACCTTGAGCTGTTGAGGGCTTGTTGCATAACTTCTGATTGCCTCAGGAGTTTTCTCAAAAACAAGTAACTGCCACTTGGGCTGATCACCAAGTGTGGGTATTTCTTCCAGTTCTTTTTTCTTTTCCAACTTGGACATTTTGAATTTAAGAACCCAGCCACCATGAGACAATTCATAAGGATGAATCCCTTCATCGACTATCGATGGTTGCTTAAAAGCCCTTGATGTTGAAATCCTTTTTGTGGATAGTCTATCCTCTGAAACCTACTGTGAACTGTTGGAATGTCTCCTCAATATTCTATCCTTCATTCGCACCTTGACCTTGATTAAATTGTTGCGGTGAGGTCGGGTATCAAAATCTGAGGCATGGCAGTATCTGAGAAAAGGCTAGGACCAGTGCGAATAGCAGCATGAATCGTGGCAGCTACTAAAATTGGTTGTTGAGTGCAATGTCATATCGCGGGAGGTGAGCAGGGTGAAACAATTTCGTTGTAGATATGACAATGACTCTGTGACATGCTCCCTTGTTGCAAATTGTCGCCTGGTGCATATGTTGCCAGTACCTTCCACGTCATCAACTTCCTCGACATCGAAGTCTCCGACGTCTACTCAAGGCAAGCTATGAAGTCCTTGACTTCCACGTCATCGACTTCATCAACATCGAAGTCTCAAACGTCAATGTCATCAATTTGGCAGCTCACCAGTACATTTGTCACAATCGAACAAAATCTCCAACCAAATCAGATATTTTTTGAGTGCGACTGCCAACAACACGTAGTGCCTTAATCTAGTTTGTAAATCACACATTAATCATTCTTTTAATCGATTAGCCATGTGTATATCTACAACTACTTATCAATTGTTGCGGTTAAGCTTCATGAACAACCAAAGGCTCCATCTACTATCTGCATGAACATTGTATCAGCTCACTTGTCGACCAATTCGGTCAAGTCGAGCTTCAGAATGCAATTGCTTTGATCTTCCTCTCTGTTATCACAGAGTATTGTTTCAGGAGGATCACGACTCTGCATGCATTCCAAACTGTACATTTCTTTCATGACTGAATAACTTCTGTTCCAATAATCTAAGTAATGCATATCGTCTTGAATGTTTTCTTTAGTTCATGTTCTGGTTATTCGTTGTTAGTAGATTAAATTGTTCTTTTATGACTGATAGCTCCTGTCAATTTATCGCTCTAATGTACTTCACCTAAAATGTTTCCGCAAAGCTAAATTCTGTAATCAAGATAATTTGTGCATGGCTAGGGAATCGACTTAGTCGATCCAGCAACTTTGAAGCTGTGATCAATCAAGTAGGACAGACTTTGAGACTTCGAAGTCGGTCTGATTACTAAATCGATAGACTTAGTTTCGTTTACTGAGGATTCCCTGCTACTGCATTTGCTACAACAGGCATTGTCGGTTGATCCACCTATCGAATCCCAACAAATGTGGCTTAGGAGCGTGTGTGAGCTTTTCTACAACAATTTTCTTTCCCACGAGGAGATCTTCCTATTTTTGGCTAAACATTTGTTAATCATGATGATGATTTCTTAAAGAATCCTTAAACACATTGCTTGGATTACACCAACTAGAAAAAAGATTTAATGATTTGATGGAAAGCATTGATGCTATACATCACATCAAGCTCCAAAAAAGTTCTTTAATCCCAAAGAAGCTCTCGTCCTTTGAGGGAAAGATTATTTAGACATCATGCTCAATTTGTAAATACTTGTTATTTGTGATGCCTATAAGCAAAAATGTTGCTTTAACATAAAGTGAACTTTTAAAACACACATTTACCTTGGAAAGGCTCATCACTTGTTTGACACTCTTTTCTTATCTTCTTGGCGCTATGTGTTGTTGAAAGTAAAGTTGTTTGTTATAGTGAAAATCTAAAGTCACTTTTGTTTTTGAGAGTCATCATAAAACATATTCAACATTGTTCTAGTATTCTCTAGGAAGATTGTCAAAATCTACTAATGATTCATCAAGATCAAGAAGATCCAAGTGAATTGGTGATTGTCAAATATTTTTCATATCTCTACGAAGATTAATGAAGTTAAACCTACGTCAAACTTTCCAAAAAAAATCCTTGCGTCAACCATGTATTCCACATTATACCTCATAGTAATCAAAATTTTGGTGGATGTATTCCACATTATACCTCATAGTAATCAAGATCTTGGTGGAAAGATTCATAATCTATATTCTAAAAATATTTTCGCTATATTTGAGCTCTACATTAACATAAAGCTATTCTGTAACGATACAATTCCCTGTAACAATATATATTGGTCGACTATAGAAGCATAAGATGACCTTGGCAAGTTAATGTGGTATGCATCAACACAAAAGTGGACTATCAAAGTAGTAATATCCTCCCACCGCTCATTAACCATTTAATATAATCAAAAAGTAATACAGCCTCTTATTTGACTAATGTCACGTGGGCCACCCCAAAGGTGCTGCATCTATATGGATGATCAGTGCATGAAAAATATTGCTGGCCACATGTAAAGTTAGTTTGGAAGCTTTGTCATTTTCATACATGTGAACTATGTTGGCATAAAAAAGTTCTATGTGGGTTTGTTTGGTGATGCATTGCATTAGCTGCTCTAATGTCGTGCATCTTCATTCACAATAGGATACTGAATGAATCTACCTTGAATTGATGTCATGTCTTAGATGTTATTTCTTACACAAAATATAGTCACTTTCAACAACACAGTTCTCCTCAACACATCTCGAAAATACGAATTGTCAGTGCATTTATCTCAATTACCGCTCCAGTGAAAAAAGCTCGCATTTCATTTAATCACAAAATGTCCGCACTTGAACTTAATAATTGGAACAAAACTATCCCCACCCCTTTGAAAGTCTGGGTTTTTTGGGGCTCTTCAATAAGACGTTTCTATGAGGACTTGGATATACTCGGCGTTTTTGCTTTGCTATGGCCTTTTGTTAGCACAATGCTTCTTCTTGAGATGAGCAGCATTGCAGAAGTGAAATGCTAATCACATGAAGGGTCCCATCCAATATACAAAGACCTCTTTCAGGATCATGCATCTACTATCAGCAGTTGTTACAAAAGTTACAATGCTTGAAAAATGTACATCGAAGCTAGCATGACAACATCAGAATGCCTCATGACCTTATGCCAAAAAACCCTCTGCCAGATCCATGAGCTACTGAAAAATGTGCTCCTCTGGCTTCTCCTGTTTGAAGTATGAGAGCAACTTCAGCTGCCGCCAAAGCTGCTTCCTTCAATGATAAAAGAAGAAAAGAAATTAATGATAAATACCAAAATGAATTCTGCTGAGCTTCTCATATGGTGAACTAGGTTTGATAGCATAAATAAAGTACCATCAAGACTTCGATTCTTTTTCTGTATCAAACCTCTATTCTCGGAGATACAAACCTCTTATTCTCAGAACAATGCATACCAACACCATCCAAATTGAGCTAAGGTGCGTGCAGAGATGAACACGAACTTCTCACCATATCAAAACTTCTGGTATGAGTATAAACTAATCAAAAAACAAATGAGCATAAGGGTTGCCAGTTATACCTGTCTTTGTCGTCTCCGCTGTAAAATATCCAAAGCTCGAGCCATAATATAGCACGGAAGAAGAAAACCCGCTGCTCGAAGCAAGAACAGCTGCAGTGCATGTTTCATGGACAGATGCATTAGGAAGAGATCTGAAAGAAATTATAACATCTGCAGTGAGTGAACATCTACCTTGAAATCAATTTTGAACATCTACCTTGAGGAAGTCTATTCAGTTAATCTTGAGTTTCTAAACTTCCCCCAACTATAAAAGACAGATTTAGTCCATGTTAAGATTTTAAATTGAGATACCGTGAAAAAAGTGGAGGCATCTTCATCAGCTCCAGATGCAGCCATAGAAAGAGCATGGCGAAGTAGTAGCAACGCCATTAACTGCCATAGAAGGCAAAGAAGCAATGCCACATGTATCCCAGTTTAATCTCAACACAAACCATACTAAATGCTGTTTGCAAAATTGCAAAAGGGCAAATCCAATTAAGACGTTAAAATAGCTTGCTAGATGAATCAAAACTGCCTCCAGACTTATTCCATCCAACATTTCAACTTGAAAGCATGAGGTAGGTTTACATGACTAATAAAAGCAGATAAAAATTCAGATATCAGAGATCAAAGTTGCAAAAATTAAAAAAACCACCAAGACTTACAATAAGTGCAGCTGAGCGGCAGCAGGCGGTACCACTGGCATTTGCTGCAGAAAAATCGTTGTACTCTGCTTCCAACATATGATGCTGTGCCGCAGCCATTGAGATGATCCGTTGATCACGAGGGTCGAGCTGATGGATGCCAGTTAGTCCCCATGCTTCACTGCTTGCTCACAATTCGAATAGAGAGTGTTAGGGAGGCTAAATTTTAAAACCTGAAATGCTAGAGAATTTCAAACCTCTGTTTCAAAACTTTCCTGTCCTACTCCATGTTTAGGTAAAGAAATATGCCCTCCAACAACACGAGTGATTATAAGGGCTAACAGCTACATGTTGGACTAGTATCATGAATGCTCCATTGTACAGCTGTAAAGTAGACTATGCAAGGGTTGCTAATTTGTTAGGATGCATAGATTCTTGTTTATTGATAAAATTGTAAGAGATGAGCGAAATCGTGCACGTGTGTGAAGCATCCTACATCAATAGGAATAGTTTCCATTGGCCGCTTCTAATATGCTAACACTTCAAGAATGCAAAAGCTATGCAGATTTTTATTAGGTAACAGAGCGAGACAACACTTCCTTGTAAGCTGTATTGAAGGTAATGCTTCCCATTCATATTATTAATATGTAGGAGGAGACCAGGCTGAAATGCTCTTAAGAAGAAACAAGCTTCTAGAAAATAGACAACATCTGAAGAAGCGATGTGATTCACAAATAAGACAATTCGTTATTAGATACTGTGCTTCTTCAAGTACAATAGAAAAGGCCCAATGCTCATAATGACATCCATTTGACCGCCATGAAGTGAAACCACAGAACTAAGCGATGTACATATCCAAGTTGAAGCATACCCGGAATCATCTGGCCGAGGAGTGGCAGTATAGCCATTCTTGTATGACTGTCACGTTGAGAAAAGATTGTTCAATCGGTCAGACAAGAATATAATTGTTAATGGCGCTAATGAGAAGCAATGAAATACACCAAGCAAAAACGAAAAGCTTACATAAATGCAACACGTGTATAGATGAGGTTTAAGAGATGCTATAGTCGAAGCTCTTGTAGAAAAAAAAGAACAAAGCAGGAACAGGCCGTTCCAGCTTACAAGATGCAATCGGAGAACATGCTAGAAACAAGCATACTAAGCATGTGAATGCATCACAGATGCGACTTTTTTGAATTGTTTGGACACGCATCCTACTATACAGTTCTTGCAAAGCGCAGGCTGCCGAAGTTCACATGGATCTGGCAACACAAATAATATCCATGAAACGGCCAGAATGCCAATGTTATTATACCTGATGACATATCTCGCAAATGGTGTCCCCTTTTTCATTGCACCATCTCTGGACACATTTCCGATGTGCAAACTGCAAAACATAACAAGCAGCCATATGATAATAATTCTGAATGCCTTATTTTATGCAACAACTCTGCCGTCTATAAATTCGATCCTAATGCCAACCTTGACAGTGCCAGAACAAGCACAAGGAGTCTCCAGATTCCCCTCCTCGTCTTCTTCTTGACAAATACGGCACTCCTGAAGGCCAAGAGGAAAGGTGTTTGCACCTTCAGTCAATGTGGATGCGTTTGGAGAACTCTCATTTTCATTAAGGCCTTCTGTCTGCAGATTCTCAACGCAACCAAAGGAAACAATGTGATCACTTTGCGTTTGAGGACCATCTTCTTGAATAAGGCTACCTCCATTGTCCTTGGAAGAATGAATGGCGGAAGGGGAGCCAGACAGCCGATCGACCTCCAACACATAATGGCTTTCCATTACGAATCTCCAATGTCTTTTCCTGTTGTAATGAATCTTATATATTTGAAAGATTAGTACCAAGATTGATGATACCAATCTTTAATATTGTTTCCCCTTGTAGTGAATCTTTTATTTTTGAAGATTCGTACCAAGTTGAATAATAGAACAGAGGATACAGGCAAGCTATGACTTCGAACCCTAAATTCCTTGTATCAAATCTTTGAATCGATTCAACTAGAACTATTTGAAACACGATTTCGCAGTAGTATTGACGATCCAATTGATGCTTTGGCCACAAAATCACTCCGCAAAACCCAGAGAGTGACAGAAATCCGTTACAAGAGCAAGATATTCTACTTCCCAGCTCCGAGGGTGGATGGTGTCCGTTAACACAGAACAAACATACCTGCTCGCTCAAATATTTTGTAACAGGAACCAAACCGAAAAGCAAAAATAGTCTGTGAAACCCCCAACCGAATGCTTTCACTCAACTCACAGTACAGATACTCTTGCTTTCAACTGTAGATCAAAAAAATCACTTCCTTTTGCATGCATGATTTTTTGTCAGCTACTCCTTGTATGATATGATTTTGAGATGTGCACATAATAAGACAGGCATTAAAAGCAACGTATTCGTCCTTTGTGGAGCGGAGTAGTGGCCACAGACGCCCGATGGTCGGGACATACACGATTGCCCTGCTACCTTGTTGCTTCAGAAGCCTGCCCAGTGCCTGCTACACGGCTTAATAGCTTCGCGACGATGAATAGATATTTCACAAAAATAGAAGATATTCATTTATTTACATAATTCAAGGAGAAGAAAAGCGAAACATGGATACTAGATAGGCTGCAAGATCTTTTGCCGAGAAAAGCTTTAGCAGCAGATACGCAAGCCCTTTCTTTCTTTGCAAATCTCTGAACGCTACTATGTGTTCGTGTTGGTCAAAGAAATTTGTAAGCTTATATTATTATTAGTCTTTTTTGAATCATTTTAGGACGCATATATGCATTAGTTTTGTTACTTCCTTGCACCAACACTCCCTTATTGTATTACATATCTAACTTTTCTTCTTACAAGTAGTGAAACCTAGGAGAGTCGCTAAGTCATGTGTTGTAGCTTTTTCTTATCTAAGCCTATGGGGCATGCAATGAAACCTTCCAAAGTTAGGGAGCATGCTATGAAACTTTGCACGATCAAAGCAAGTCATACGAGACACTCTCTCTCTCTCTCTCTCTCTCTCTCTCTCTCTCTCTCTCTCTCTCGCTCTCTCTCATGGATTGGGCTTGGAGAACAAATAGTTTTACTCACTAGAGAAAAGATGTGTTCTATGTTTAAAGCGAAACCCAAAAGTACAACTATCTTCTTGGATGATATCTTATCTATATGCAAGTTGACGAAAGGAGTTAGGCCTTGCAAATAGCACGTGAATAAGGTAGGATAGTGATTTATAGGGACATACATGTTCAATATCTTGATAATGCATCTAGAAGCTCCCAAAAATAGGGAGTTAGTGCCCTAAGTTTAGGAAGAATCTCGAGACCCCATCCACTCCACCTTCAGATTAGAGTGTGGAATTGCAATGGTATACACTCTTCATCCACTAATGACCCAATTGATTTTATTATTGGACGTATTACTAATTTGTTGCTTTTCATGGAGACTCATCAAAGTCAAGAGAGAGGACTATCTACCTTCCTAGGGTACATATGGCAATTCAATATATAGGCCGAAAACTAGATCAATGAGTCGACATGGTTCTGGTGGGGTCACTTGCTTATACAAAGAGTCTGTTCACTTGATCATCGAGTTTATCAGACATAATGAGCATGCACGCTGTATTTGGATCTGCATTGATGGATAGGGCATTGGTTTCGGGACCTCTTTGTTGTTGCATGCTACTTTCTCCCAAAGTCCTCTTTTTTATTGTTGAGGGTATTGGCTCACCTTGTATTGATTTCTTCTTGGAGAATGTCAAATTTGCAGGGCAAGAACATATTTTTCTCACTAGGGATTTTAATTCCAAGACTGTGTCACAAGAGTTAGATCTCCATGATGCTATCTACCAGCTACGTGTTCATGCCCTTGACAGTGATGATTTGGGAGTTACAAGATATCTTATGATCGCTTGGGAACATATTACCTCATACAATGAGTACCTTTTGTAGATCGATAAAGCCCATGAGTTAACTATTCATAACGGCTTAGTTTCCTAGCTAGATTCTAGCAATATACTTGTTACGGATTTAGAGGGCTAAAGAAGGGTTTATGGATCTATGACCGGGTGAGCATTCGAGTGTAGTATCGGGTTTCGATCCAATGGGGAGAGGGCTAAACTACATAATGGGAGTGAGAACGTAGGCTTGCTAAGGTTGTCAAGCTTAGCTTGGGATCTAAACATGGAATAAGCCTAAGTTTTGGGTATTGTTCATCACTTTGCTCCTCTCTTTTTGGTTTTTTTCTTGTTTTGGTTATTCTTTCCTTGCTTTGGTGTCTTCTTGATTATCAAGGCATCTTTGGCTCTAGATGTTTTCCTCAAGAGGTTGATCTTCTCAATGGAGGTGAACAATGCATTGAAAACCTGGATATTAGTGATCACTCCACGTTTGTGGATCTAACACCTATTTTGGCTATATGTGAATCTTGTGGATTGATTTTAGAAACTAGGTGAGATGAGTGCTTGTGCTAATGATAGTTCTTGATTGTGATAGCATGATTAAACAAAGACAAGATCAAGTATTCATCATCCACAAATAATCACATACACACAAAATGGAGGTCCTTTGACAATGAAAGTAGGAAAGGGGAGGAGATGCTCTATCTTTCATTCTCAAACTCTATTATTTGCAAATAAAAAAGGTGGCTACAAAAATGGTGTCACATGCCCTTATATAGACAATACTAGGGTTAGGGTTTTTGGTGGACCCAAAACCATGTGTCTTAACAACTTGACTTTTATAAGAAAAGTTTAAACCATTTTGGGCCCATTTGAGAGCTAGTCTACCACTAATTCTCATGCCTTTGGCTTGCGAGTACATTGCACTTTCTTATGGGTGTATGACTTTACATTTTTCGTAGATCTAATAACTTTTCCCGACTTGGCCATGTGTTTGTTTCCGTCGTCATAGAATAAGTTTGTAAGGTGTTGGGCTTTGGTTTTGCTTGTTGGTCAGTCCGCTATTTGTCAACTTCGTTGGTGGTGATGCTCCCAATAGATGTGGGTTCTAGAGCTCCCTTGTGAGTATTTTGTCGATGCTCTTTGAGATATTCCTCATACGATTTGTAGCATCTAAAATTTCGTCGGAAAATTCATGTAGGTATCTTTATATGAATCTTCTAACATGCCTTCAGGGTCTGAATCCTAACTATTTAATTGCTATCCTACTCGATTTAACTTGCTAATGTTGGTCTAACTAATTAAGAACGATTACTAGACAAGCAAAGGAAACTGAGGCTATTTCTATCTACGCCTATCTAGTCTATCTTAATGTGATTCTGATGGTCCTTCTCGAGAAGATGAAGATGACAAGGATGGTGAATGAGACTCATCCCTGAGCTGGAACATCGGCTGGGTAGTAGCGATGCAACCTGCTTCCGTTAACGGGTGTATCAAATAACTGCCCTTGTAGGTTAGTGAGTATGACCGTGTCGTTGGATCAAATTCTACTACCTCACGTGGTCCTTCTCCTAGAAACTTGAGCTTTCTCTTATGTGCCTTGGATTTGTACAATTGTGTCAAATCTCCCTTGATGAGATCCTTGGTTTTGATGTTACAATCATGCCAAGCTTTCCTCCATTGCTTCTCCATG
The DNA here is from genome assembly GCA_029204225.1 of Diphasiastrum complanatum. Taxonomy (NCBI): domain Eukaryota; kingdom Viridiplantae; phylum Streptophyta; class Lycopodiopsida; order Lycopodiales; family Lycopodiaceae; genus Diphasiastrum; species Diphasiastrum complanatum. The sequence goes on along the minus strand of MU834184.1, from coordinate 36,599 downwards.
GCTAATGCATGGAGAACTAGGAAATGAGTCTCATGGAGTTGAATGAGATTCTGGCGTCTCCGGTAGATTCCTTTGTACTCAAGTGCTTGGCAATACAACATCTGAAATGGCATTTGTCTAGTGCTTACCTTGAAGGTGGTCCTGAAAGCCCATAGTGCTACATGAAGCTTTTGTGCTCCTAATCCGATTGTGTAGACGATAATGCTATATAGGAACTTGTTCGATGATTCTACTTGTCCGTTGTATCGTGGGTAATAGGGAGTACTTTTTTTATAGACAACTAGATATGATGATAACAAGTGAGCGATAGTTTCATTTAAAAGATGTGTTTTGTGATCACTCACGAGTTTGAGTGGAAACCCAAAGTGAAGTAGGATGTTTTCTTATAGGAATTTGGCAGTGGAATTAGTATCAACTTTCCTCATCGTCTTGGCTTTGACCCATTTGGTTTAAGTAATTAGTGGCTACAATAATATATCAGGCTTGGGAACCATGCGCAGCTAGACGAATAGGGACAACATAGTCAATGCCCCATTTCTCAAATGGCATCTCAGCCAAGATAGGTCATAACAGCATTCTATCTTTTCTTAGGTTCTATTGAACCTTCGGCACATGTCACACCTCTTAACTTGGTAATGAATATTCTTGAACATTGTGGGCCACCACAGTCCATGTTGCAGTACTTTTTTGTTGACAGCTTCGACAATGAAATGTCCTATGCCTATTCCTTTATGGGCGATACTCATCACTTGGGTCACTTCGTGTGTTAGGGCGCATCAGCCTATGATTCCATTGTTACACATGTGGTGTAGTTGTCCAGCTATCAACGTGTAGAGAGAAGATTTGATAATCAACCTATGTCACTCCACTTTGTTCCACTTTGTTAATCCAACTATATTGTCTGCCCACTTTCAGGATGACATCAATATGGCATCAGGGTTATCGTCATCTACCCCTCTACTCTCAGGCACATTGTGTATCCATAAGAGGTAGATCCAATAATATGCCTTTTAACTCAACATGATTCCATGCTAGACATTCACGGTACTTGTGAAGAAGAACTTTTAGATCTCGTAGCTCATCTCTGTTGTAAAGCTACCTTTACAAGCTTTACTTTTGGAGCCACTAGCGCTCGCATTGTCCCCGACGCCAGTTGCGCCACTGTCCTTCTGGCGCCACCAGCGTCGGCACCGCTCCCGATGCCACTATGACTAGAATCCAGCCGGCGCCAAGTTCCTATGGCTGAAAAATTTGATCGATTATAGCGAAGTCCAGAGAGCTCGGATCGATGTGCAATCACCTCACACGATCTAGGTATGATTAAAGGAAGCCTGGGGATCAATAGATTCTAGAGAGAGAAAATCCTAGAGTGAGAAAATGTGCTTTACCAGCTTGGACAGAGCACTTGGTATGAGGGGAGGTGGCAAATCCCAACAAAACAATAGAGAGATGCAAGTTGCGACTTAGGCTCCAACCAAGTCTCAGCTCCCCCTGTTGGAATGTTGTCTTGGCGTCTGCCTTGGCATGCCAGCACCCTGGAGACTAGGGTCGCTCACACACTTGAAATATAGCCTTCTCAGATTTATTAATAAAGTGGAATTTTTCTCAAACTAACTTGATTACCTTCTGGGTTCCAATGTTCGGTTAAAGTGCCAATTGTAAGGCCGCTTCAAACTTTTTGATCTGGCATATAGCTGAGGGTCGTATCCTGGAACGCCAGTGGTATGTTGTCGGGACCATTTGGTCTGGGACGCCAACAGTATGCTATGGAGACCATTCGGTCCAGGAACTGGTTGTCTTCATATCTGTCGCGGCTTGTGGTTCTGAGTGTTCCTTGCATGAACGTGAATGGGTTAAGCTCTTGGGGAACGGGCTCTAACCTGTCGGCTAAGTTGGATGGCTTGCTTGGGTGTAAGTTTCCTGTTTATAACTGTTCAGTCTAGCGTGGCGCCAGGTTGGCTTCCAACGCTTGTGCAAAGCTTTGAGTTGGTTAAGACGACTTGCTTGGAATGGATGTTACTCGTTTGTAATGAAGCCTTGAGTTAGTTAAGTTTGATGTATGTCGGCGCAGGCGGCTTGCTTGGAGGGAAGTCACCCACATTGAGACCCCCGTCTGGCATGGTGCCAGGTTGTGGATCTCAATCTTGGTTTCCGAACTTCAAGTTGGTTAAGTCTGATTGTTGTTGGCGAGTTGGTTGCTTGTATGTCAAGTGGGTTCGAACGACAAGAGTTGAAAGCCGAGAAGCTAAGTCATGGTTCCCGGCTCCCTTTGGGATGCCTGCACAACATGTGGTATCAGAGTCGACTGGCCAGTCAGCTATGCGGATCTTATAGAAATGGCCATTGTTTGGGGTTCATCAGGACAACTGTTGTGCAAGGTGCTGCCCATAGTGTAAGCACGGGTGCCTCCATGGTCGGGGTGGTTGGCAGAACGGGGAACTTGATGAGTCAAGGTGCTACCCTTGAGGTGTAAACACGGTCAGTTCTCGCGGTTCGAGCCTGGCGTCGTCTGCACATAGGAGAAATGAGGCAAAGTGCTGCCTAGGTAGGTGAAAGCAAGGTCTGTGCCTTGTGGGGTGCCGGGTGACATATTCAAGGATAGCTGCTGATCGTTTAGCTATAAAGGCTATCGACCAGATTTGTCGGGGCATTACTAAGGCAATGTGCTGCCTAATGGTGAAAGCACGAGTGCATCCACGATTGGGGTGGTTGGCAAAATGGGAGACTTAATGTGTCCAGGTGCTGCCCTTGAGGTGTAAGCACGGTCAGTTCCCATGGTTCGGGCCTGGCGCTGTCTGCACGTAGGACAAATGAGATAGAGTGTTGCTATTAGGCTGGTGAAAGCATGGTTTGTGCCTTGTGGGGTGCGAGGCGACATATTCGGGATAGATGCCGATCGTTTAGCTATAAGGGCTATTGACCAGAGTTGGTGGGGTGTGATTAAGGCAATGTGCTGCTTAATGGTGAAAGCACAGATAGTTGGATGGGTGTTCTCTTTGGGCTGATTCTGTGATCGTCGATCTATATGGGCGCGGCTAGGCAAAGATCCTTGGCAGGGCTATCTCAAAGAGAGACCTTGTCTTTGTTATCTGTTAGTAATCATGCCTGAGTGTCTTGCTTGTATATATTCGTGTTGAGTCTTAATACTCGTGCTTGGTCTGGTTTGCATGATTGCTTGTGATTGTAGCGGGTTTCTTTCCTTGCCTAACCTGAATCCAAGATCTAGTCAATCTAGCATCAAAGAGACGGAGTTAGCTGTCACGCGGAGGTTCGTTCCCATGAGAGTGATAGTATAGTTCAGATTTCAACATGAATGGAGGATCTAACACTAACATCCATTAACACTAAGCATTAACACTACATCCATTAACCCTACTTCCATTAACCCTAAATCCACAACAATGAAAGAAACTTACTCTCTTTCTCTCTCCTTTCTCTCTCACAAAAAGCATAAGAAATAGCAATCCCAATAATGATCAAATCTAACAAAATGGAGGAGAAGAGAGGAAGAGCAAGGACATTCATCAATCCATTTCTAAAGAGAACCAATCTGCTTTATTGAAATGAGAAAATGAATATGAGGAACAACTCGAGTTGGTCCCTTTTTATAGTAGAGAGGAGGACCCTGGCCTCTGAATCCTATTGGTCCAATCTTGCCTCTCTTTTTATTCAAATTTAAAAAAGTGTGGGAACCATCAAAATTGGAGGGAAACCCAACTTTATTCACTAACTTGACATTTAGGCCCTGCGACATTAAAAGTCCCGCAAAAAGGCCTAAAGTCCTTTTATTAACATTCTAATTAATCAAATAACTATGTGATCATTGGATTGGAATTACACACGGAGGGTGCCAAATCCCTCCCACTTATTAACTAGGGTTAGGGTTGCCTTGGGATCCGCAAACCCTCCAGTATCTCTCACCAAAACTGGTGGCGGTCCCACGACACCAACCTCGACGCTTGAATAGCCATATGGGTCCGGTGGCCATTCATGATAACCTTGTGCATTGACAAATGGGTAGTCGACACCATCCAAAAAAAGATCCCAAGATAATGCTTGTTGATGTTGATCCTTGTAGATAGGTGCACCTGCTAGCAATGACATTGTTGAAGCTAACGACAAGGTAATTACAGAATTGTTTTTTTTTGACATTTTCAAAAATTTGTAACTTCCTGAATATGTAACGAAATGAAAAAACAATTATATTTCCAGAAAGCCCTTTTAATGCTCTACAACTCTAGATATTCAGATGGAATTATAAAGAACATAAGGCTGGGCAAAAAATGAATCAAACAGGGCAGAAAAAAAAATGAATCTGGAAGTTTCTGGTTTTTGACAAGTTCACAGAATTTTGTTGCCAACTTCAAAAATTTGTAACTTGCTCAATACTGAACGGAATCCAAAAAAATTATATGGATAGAAAGCCCTTCTAATGCTCTACAGCTTAGTTATTCAGATTGAATTACAAAGAATAGAAAGTAGGGCAAAAAATGAATCAAACAGGGCAGAAAAAAAATGAATCTGGAAGTTTCTTGTTTTTGACAAGTTTACAGAATTTTGTTGCCAATTTCAAAAATTTGTAGATTGCTCAATACTCCTTAGATCCCATTTTAATCTGCCTCCATTCATGTTGCATATTTACTAACGTTGTCATGCAGTCAGCATATATAAATTAAACGGAAAGAAAGCCCTTTCAATGCTCTATTCAGATTTAATTATAGGAAACAAAACATAGGGAAAAAATTGAATAAAATAGAGGCAAAAATTTAAAAAAAAAACAAAAAATACAGTCACCACTCATTTTTTGAACGTTTTGGGACATAACTCTCACAAATCACATCCATACTGCAAAGCTAACCCTAGCATGCCATGACAAGATGCCTAATGCAAGCTAACCATCAACCAAACATGCTGCAAACTGAAAAATTGGCGTAGCTCCCCGGCAACGGCGCCAAAATTGTAGTGGGTTTCTTTCCTTGCCTAACTTGAATCCAAGATCTAGTCAATCTAGCATCAAAGAGACGGAGTTAGTTGTCACGCGTAGGTTCGTTCCCATGAGAGCGATAGTTTAGTTCAGATTTCAACATGAATGGAGGATCTAACACTAACATCCATTAACACTAAGCATTAACACTACATCCATTAACCCTACTTCATTAACCCTAAATCCACAACAATGATAGAAATTCACTCTTCTCTCTCTCTCCTTTTCTCTCTCACAAAAAGCATAAGAAATAGCAATCCCAATAATGATCAAATCCAACAATTAGCAAAATTCAAAGAAAGCATGAGGAATAGAGGAGAAGAGAGGAAGAGCAAGGACATTCATCAATCCATTTCTAAAGAGAACCAATCTGCTTTATTGAAATGAGAAAATGAACATGAGGAACAACTCGAGTTGGTCCCTTTTTATAGTAGAGAGGAGGAACCTGGCTAAACATTGATGATGATACTTATAATCTCCCAATAGACCATCTGTTTGAAATTTGTGAAAGAATTAGACTACTAGATGAGTGTGAAAGTGATGCAAACGATGAAGAAGATGAACTATAGGCACCTATGTCCATCCTAGAATGTATATGTAGGCTTGAACTACATTTAGCACTTGACTCAGATGAATGGCGAGATATCTATGATGATGTAAATGAGAAATTGTCTACAGATGAGATTGATTGAATTGTATTAAAAATCATATTTAATTGTTGCTAGTAGTGATCTAATGTTTTATATCTCAACATTTCATACAATATTTCACACTCAGCAAACATATAGTTTCATTTTCTTGTATGCCAATTCATCTTCGTAGTGACGTTAATTTCAATAGTGATCTGCAACCATCTGCAATTTGAGCTAAAGTGACAAAAACATATACTAGTATGTTTTGCATTGCAACAAATGTATAATTAAGAGCATTCAAGTACTTACCGGCAATCTAAAAGACAGATCTAGAGTTCCTCAAGTTTCACACCAATGTGCACAAGAAGCTCACCCAAGACATCATCAGTGATACCACCAACTCCACCAAGATAAATCACAACAATGAGAGCAACCAAACACTAGAATCTCAATCAAATCACTCCTTGAACGTTAATCAATCAAACAACAAGAGCCACATGCAATAAGAAGTCCACAAGTTCCTCAAATTTCACACCAATGTGCACAAGAAGCTCACTCAAGACATCATCAGTATCTACCACCAATCCCACCAAGATAAATCAGAACAATGAGAGCAACCAAAGACTAGAATCTCAATTAAATCACCCCATTTAATGCTGATCAATCAAACAACAAGAGCCATATACAATACGAAGTCCACAAGTTCCTCAAGTTTCACACCAATGTGCACAAGAAGCTCACTCAATACATCATCAGTGATACCACCAACTCCACCAAGATAAATCAAAACAATGAGAGCAACCAAATACTAGAATCTCAATCAAATCATCCCTTGAATGTTGATCAATTAATTAAACAACAAGAGCCATAGGCAATATCAAATCAGGCCTTTTAATGCCGATCAATCAATCAATCACACAGTAGTCATTTTGTCAAAAATTTTGTCAATTTTTGCTCATAGATAAAAGAGCAATCGGGAAGAGCAACGGTGGATGGCCAACATCTTGTAGTCCGATTTACGACTACCACAAAGTCTTGCATAGAAAACTTTCTTTCTCGTATCATATAAGGATTCAACATGCTCCATATTTGCATTATGTGTCACCCAATGACGTTCCATATCCATCACTTTGGACTAATGGCTACACATAATCAGAGACCAAGAGAAACTATTGATGCAATCAATATTTGCAATGAAAAAAATGCAGAAGATCAATCGATACCAAGAATATATCAAAAATATCAATGGATCTTGATGCATCCCTCTACAAAGAGATTTTGGTGAATGAGGAGTTTAGGCTTCTATCAAGAGGTGGATCTACTTCTTCATCTCAAGTTGGAAAATGTGGGCCTTCTACTTTTGTTGGTAAAAAGAAAGATATGTCAAAGTTAAAGCTATTTTATTGTGGAGTCAAAGGGCATTTCTCTAGTGATTGCTTCAAGAAGAAGAGAGATCAAGGTTAGAAGCAAACCAACCTAACTATTGATGAAGATGGTGTTGATGAACAAATCTCAAATGTTGCTTTTGTTATGTCATCTTGTTTGTTGGCTAATCATGGAGACATTGATTCTTGGTAGATTGATAGTGGAGCTACATCACATATGACATATCATGAAGAGTATTACTCATCTTTGATGGCATTTGAAGGTGACAAGAAGGTGATCTACATGGCCAAATACGATGGTGAGTGAGCAATCCAAGGGATTGGCACAGCTATTTCCCTTTCTACTAATAGGAATGTGAATTTCAAGGATTTTTTATTCATTCCTTCCATTACTAAGAACCTTCTTAGTGTGAGTCAATTACTTGATAAGGGATTCAAGGTGGAGTTTGTTGGTGATGCTTGTTTGATCAAGAGAGAAGATGAATTAATTGCAAAAGAAAACAGGAAAGGTAAATTGTTCAAACTTGATGCTTGTGTTGTTGCTAACCAGTTTGGATGTATGGCAAAAGAGCAAATGTCAACGCAACATGTGTGGCACAAATCAATTATCGGATCTCTGATGTATGCAATGATCTCCACCAGGCTCAATCTTGCATACGCCATCAACTTCTTGAACCAATACATGGCCAACTGTGGTATGATCCACTAGAAAGCTCTTTTTAGAGTAATCAGATATGTACGAGCTACTATTGACCTCTACATCTACTATGGTGATGTTGATCCATCTAATATCCATACACTTCATGGATATACAGATGCAAATTGGACAGGTGATATTGACACTAGAAGATTGACTTCTAGACTTGTCTTCATGTTCAATAATGGTTAATATCATAGAACAATAAAAATCAAACCTCCATTGCAATGTCACCTACAGAATCAGAATACATTCCAGCCTCTCAAACTACCAAAGAGACAATTTGATTGAGAAATTTCTTGTCTGATATTGGTCTCAGATGATCTGCTTCAACAATTATCCAATGTGACAATCATAGTGCTATTAAATTATCAATCAATCCTAGATTTCATTCTAAGAGCAAGCACATCAAAATTAAGTACCACTACATCGAGAGCAAAATACTCAACAAGGAGATAAGTCTGAAATTTTGCAGAACCCAATACATGGCAGCTAACATATTTACAAAAGGGTTAAATCTGGAAGCACACAAGAATTTTTGTATTATTTTGAATTTGAAAATTAAGGCATTCAAGGATCCAGAAGGGGGGGTGTTGGATCTATCCTCTCCATCCCTATCTTTTTGCTAATCTAGATCCATTCACTTGCATACTCTGCAAAAAACACTTGTTTCTTGATAGTCTGCAAAAATACAAAGAAATTGGTGACAGTGTTCTGTCGATTGAGCCCACACCGACTATTTGACCGACCTTGACTATTCGTCGGACACATCGACTACTCATCTGACACCAACTATTCGTCAGACGTCCGACATCGACAATTCAACTTCACCAACTAGGCATATGTCACTATCAACTCCAATAGTCGACTCGAACATTCGGCGGCTCAACAGTACTTTCATCACAACCGGACAGAATCAAATATTGTCTGAAAGCAACTGCCAACAACACATAGTGTCTTAATCCTAATTATAAAGTACTAATTAGCAATTCTTTAAATTAAGTGATTGAGAGCCATGATGCAGAGGTAGTTCATGCCAACTTGAACAAAGAAGATGAAACTTGCTTGTATCTCATACATGCCAAAGTATCTTATGGCAGTTCTCCGTTGGCTGGATCGCGTTTTGTATTAAAAGATAATCATTATCATCTTGTTCTATATTTGATTATATTGATTTTCAAGCTTCAAGATCTAGCTAGCTTGATTGCAACATTTCTTACAGTTGTTGGAGTTATTAAATATTCAATACAGTTGATTCTCAGGCTGTGATACTGTCACTAGCCTTTTACAATGTCTACAGCCCAAAGTTTAAATGCTAGCTCGCCCTCTAAATACTAGTTTTTAGCACCAATACTCGCTAAAAATGAATTTGCTTTATTCTCTTGTACTTGGCTCTGATACCATGTAGAAGTATTGTACTTTAGGACCATAAATGGATCTTAGAAAGATCAAGACTAATTGGATGTTGTCTTAACAATCTATCAAATAACTAGTCACATAAATGTTGATCTAGATTGGCAATATAACAAACAACAAGCATTAACAATCAAAAACATTGATCAAAGATGTAGATCCGAGTTCACACGTGTGAAATAAGGCCTGTTGTACGGCTTGCAAACAGAGATGGAAGGCTGAATCACTTTGGTTGCATTAGAATCACAAAATCATGTGTACATAGTGGAGTAGCTTGAGATTGCCAATGAGCTCCAAAAATAATCGTTCTTCTCACTATGGAGAGATGGAATACATAGCAAAAGTGACTTCCTTTGTAAAGCTAGGTGAATTTCCAGCATGTAATAAGGAAGTTAACTTAGCTTTCTTGTCCTGATTTGCAGCCCTAGTCTCTTTCCTAGAGTCATGCCAAGTAGGTGGCTAGGTGGTCAAAATCTCATCATAAACTTAGGTGTAAATCCTAATATAATCTAGGAATGGCACATCATTTGAATCTTCATCTTTTTCATGTATAGCTTCATCCATTGCTTGTTGCAATGTCAAGTACTATTCACGATGTGTGAGCTCATGTTTGATATATTTTGGCAATCTAGCCAAAAACCACATGATAAGGGCCTCATCATTTAGAAAATTAGGTTCACACTCAGATCGAAGAGTCTTGATATGTTCAATATGATCGTGCACCATCTCTTTCTTTCCCAATTTGATTTTACTTAATAACATAAAAGAATCTTCCAAGAACTTCCTAGGATTGGACATCATAACCAGTCCAACTTTAACTACTTCTCAATCAGATCGTTCTATCAAGTCTTGATTATAAAACCAATCTTGTGCAACACCAGTCAAAGGACATAGAGAAATGTAGGTCGATTCCATAGCCATGAACGAATAAACTGAGTTTCAGATTTGGCTTTGCAAAAGCGTATTACGTGCAGAAATTAGAGCGACAAATTGACGTATGCTATCAGTCAAAGAAGGCAATTTAATCTATGAACATGTTTATTAGAAAGCAAGAAAGAATCTAAGCATGAATAAAATGAGCATTTAGTGTGACGTACACGACCTAGATTACTGAAACATTGATTATATACTCATGTAGAAAATGCAGTCTGAACGCCAAAAGATTCGCGTTCTTTCTAGAACAATATTCCATAATAACAAAGATAAAGAACAAAACAATTGCGCTCTAGATGTCCATTGAACTAATAGACCTTTTCTTGTCTAACCAAGCAACTGATAAGTTGCTGGATATAAATTTTAAGAACAAGCTCTTGTCCCTCCATGTGACATGTCCTTGTAAGACAAAAATTCGAACATTGTGTGTTTCGAAATCAATGGTAGTTGTCAAATTAGTGGGAGAGAAGTTTGTGTTGGCAAATACGCTGTTATTATTGCAAATCGACACGTTATAGGACGACAGCCTTGCTTTCTCGCTTCCAGTTTCAGCAGACAATTGCAATTTTCTTGGAGTGCCAATAACTCGACTTGTTTTTTAGTAAGCTAGTCAATCTTAGATCGTCCTCTTTCAATATAAGCCAGCGCTAGCACCGATCTATCTATTTGAAGGCATGAAACAAAGTTAGAGCAGGTACATGACCAGGCAGACTACTAGGACACTACACATTATCATTTCGTAACATTTGGATGACACATATACCAACAACTTGAGATTAAGAATTTGATGAGAATTTAAAGTGGCCAATTTCTAAAAGGAATAAATATAAAATTGGGGCAGAGATGATAAAGCATGGAGCATCTTGTACTGATTAATGGAGAACATATCAAGACATCCTTAACGAACTTCAAGATTTGAAAATCAGGCTGGCTTATCATATTTTCAGGCTGCTGAACTCCTACGATGTTATATTGAAGGGCGTCCATGGTGCAATGATGACTCACCTCCTCTTCATGACCTGGAACTATTTTTATTCAGATCATTCCTCTAGGAACTGATTATCCTGCCTTGGAGATCCAGCAAAGAAGAAAGAAATAGGAGAGAAAAGGAGCCATAGGAGGAGGAATGCACGCAAGAGAGCTCACTCCCAAAATGTGTGTGTGTGTGTGTGTGTGTGTGTGTGTGTGTGTGTGTGTGTGTGTGTGTGTGTGAGAGAGAGAGAGAGAGAGAGAGAGAGAGAGAGAGAGAGAGAGAGAGAGAGAGAGAGAGAGAGAGAGAGAGAGAGAGAGATACACAATTTCACATAGTTCCTCTTGACAAAGCAAGACCAAACCCTTTGAAGCCTTTATTCATAGACCAACAAGGTATAGTAAAGTTGAAAAGTAAAATATAGTACAGTAAAGCACCATATAGCATAACCACTCTCAAAACGTCTAGTTGATACCAGCCACCATCCCACAACACAAAATTGCATGACTTAGTACAGTGGGAAAGACAGGTGTCATAGTTGAGCGTTAGTTGTTATCCATGTTCAAAAGAAGTTATACTACTTATCAGCATAAATAGCATTTTAAAACAAAGTCCAGTCTTCCCAAACACAAAGACGATTTTCTAGCGATAGGCCAAGCCCCTCCGTTACCATATCAGGACGAGTGCCATGCTGATCAATTTTTGGGCATTGGTCCATATCAGTTCATTTCATTTACATCAAAAGTATGAAAAGTTTTTACCGTATATATTGCTTATCGCTAAAAGAAATGGTGTGGACACGTGTGCCGGTGTCAGAGCAAATCCATGCTATTCTAACCCTGGTGATTTAAGAGACGTCACGCACTATTGTCCATACTCTTGAGCATATCCATGCTTTTCAGTCATATCTCACCATAATCTGATATGACAACTGAATGGACAATAAATTTGCACAAGCCATAGTTGAATAGTGTAGTTACGAGTGAACTTACGTTTATCGTAACTCCATAGCCAACCCGTGGTCTTTTAAGACCTTGTATCGGATAGGCTTCATTTTATTGATGAGCTTCTCATGGTTTTTACAAGGTATTAGGGCAGATCCGTGCCATTCTAATCCTTTTATAAGAACCGTTTATCTTATGCAAATCCATGTTGTCCAAGATAATCTGAAGAGAAACCTTGCTTTGGGACAACGTGGGTGTCATTATACGCAAAAAAAATTTATTATTTATGAAGTGATATAGTCGAACTGAGTAAAAACCAACCGATTTCTGTATTTAGGATCATTATTAGTCACCTAGAATGGAATATATTTGTGAAGAGACACCTTACCTTTCGAGCCTAGGTGATGCTTCCAAAGTCTGAAAACTGTTCGAAAAACTCATACTTGGATGATTGTAGCAGTGGTTTCTTGTGAGGATGCCATGTTTAGTCCCTCGATTGCTCTTGCCTTCCTTAGACTTAAACCATTCATAACATTATTGTCAACTATTGTGAAAGCGATAATAAACACGTTAAGGAGATCCTATCACTCATTGCTTATATAAGTCTAAAGCGAATGGATGTGCATACCTATGCAAACGCTTATAGCTTTATGGTTCAAAACCGAACCTAATCGAAAATGAAGATAGTAGTAATATTTGATGCTACAAAGAGCGCAAGTTTTATTTGCTAGTGCTTAGACACATTAGTATTCCCATTGAAATAGCAATCATTCAAAAGTATGATAGCAAAACAGGTTAAAGCATGAGGTATATTAATCATAATCAGAACGTGCCAGTGTCTGAGTTGTATCTTTTGTATAAAAGCATGATACTACAATGGCTTCATCTTTGGAGTATGTATGTAACCTTTCGTTACTTATGGAACAACCAAACATTCATATTGTCCTTTGAAGGATAGTAAAGCCTATTGTATACTGTAGTTATCAAACCACACTTTCATCCTTTCATATCTATGATAAGGAGTTTGAATCCACACAATCATTCATAAGGTAAGAAGTGCTTCATCGTTGGTCATTATGAAGCTTTTGTCTCAACCTACCATAAGTGATGCATACCTATCATTATCATGCATTACAAAGTATGTGGAAGGAAGCACTGGTTCATCGTTGGATAGCTTACCATATATATACCAAATTGTTGCAGGTCCATCGTTGGACAACAGCTCATATATCTTCAAAAAGCTTCTTCACAATTGAGTATGCTTCATCGCTGGTCCATGTCCATCACTGGACAACAAATAGTACTTAAAGAAAATGTTGTGAAAATTGTCAACATTTCCTAGCTAGTTTGAGGCCTAAATTGGCTAAAATTGTAAATAGTTTTGGTTATGGAGTTTCACACGTGTGAACCAGGCCACAATGTTTTTATTTACTGTATTTTTTCAGTATGATGAAGTGTCAAACTTCATACCCTTCAAAATGAGACCATTTTGATGTATTTTGGTCATATAAGCCATTTTTAGCTATTTTTCCTATATAGGGAATATCTAGGGTCAAGTACCTTCTAGAGAGAGGAGAGAGAGTCATCTTCCTCATCCATAAATAGTAGGGAAGTCGTGGAGAACAGGGTGGAGAAACCTTTTGTATGCTTCATTGAGATCAATAGATCATTGTCATTGTTTCTTCCTCCATTGAGAGCATTGTTGTGTGTATTGTCTTCAAGCTATTGTGTATGATCTTAGGTGCTTTCCAAAAGTGATAGGCTGATGTATTATGGACTGTATAATGCTATTTTGGGCCGCACTTGATGTTTATGGAAGTTTCCATTTGTGATAAATGCTTTTTGATCAAGTTCTTTGCATTCTAGGTAGCATAGAATGTGTTGCCAATTCCTAGCTTATGTAGTTTGGAGTGCAAGCATTCAAGCCAATGATCTTGGAGTTTAGATCCACTTAGGATCTGTATTTTTCACATGGTATCAGAGCTGGTTGGCTTCTATTTACAGTAAGTATTCCATTTTTGGTGATATTTGGATGTTTGATCAAGTTCTAGCATGATTTTGCATTGCTTTGTTGATCAAATCTTACTAACCTTTGTTTTGTGAGTTGAACTTGTGGATCAAAAGCATATTTCAGGTCTATTGAAGATCAGAGGCTGAAAAGAAACTATTTTGGATCAGATCATAACACCTAATCATTTGTGATTGTGAGGCTTGTGCATATTCAATACTAACAATGTTCTTTTCAATCCTATTGTTGACAATCTCCATTCTTGGATGAACACTCTCCTTAAGTGGATGAAACTTCTCCTTAAGTGGATGACAAATGCTCTTTTGAGTGAGTTGTAATTCTCCTAAAGGCTGAGCAAAGCTCCCATTTGGATGAAAGATCCCCTTTTTTGGGTGAACATATTGTAAGCTCCATTGTGAAGAGCATATTGTAAAGATTGTCATCAATTTTGGCATAAATTTTGGTGTACTTTGTTGAGCAGGCTAACCTATGATGAAAAAGGAAAGCAAGTGGTGGACAACTCTAACTTTGCTTTTCTTACCTCTTTTGATGAACCAACTTGTGTAGGTGAAGCAATTCAAAAGAAGGAATGGATCCAAGCCATGGATCATGAGCATCAAGCACTCATCAAAAGCAACACATGGAGGTTGGTAAAGCTTCCAAAGGACAAGAAGGCAATTGGTTGTAAGTGGATCTTCAAGATCAAGACAAATCAAGATGGATCAATCAACAAGTACAAGGCAAGGTTGGTGGCAAAGGGGTATGCTCAAGAATATGGTATTGACTATGATGAGACCTTTGCACCCGTGGCAAAGATGATATTTACATGGAGCAACCCGAGGGCTATGTTTCACATGATGAGCCTAATCATGTGTGCTATCTCCAAAAGAGCTTGTATGGGCTAAAGCAAGCACCAAGGAGTTGGTATGCTAAGCTCAATTCCTTCTTACTTTCTCAAAACTTTGTTATGAATTCAGATTTTGCAGGTGATCAAATGGATAGGAAGTCAACAAGTGCCTTTGCAATCTATCTTGGAGATGGAGTGGTCTCATGGCTATCAAAGAAGCAACCAACTATCTCTCTATCTTCCACCGAAGCCGAGTACAAGGCATTAACAACATGCACCAAGGAGATTCTTTGGATCAAGAGGATGTTATTGGATCTTCACTTGCTGGAACCAGAGAAGACTCCAATCATATTTTGTGATAACCTTTCAGCCCAAAGCTTGGCAAGCAATCCTGTTTTTCATGCAAGGAGCAAGCACATTGAGATTGCTCACCATTTTGTGAGAGATCAAGTCATTGCCAAAGAGGTGGAGCTTCAACATGTCTCTTCAAAGGAGTGTGTGGCTGATATCTTCACCAAACCATTGGGAAAGGACCTATATTTAATGCATAGATCTAATCTTGGAATGTGCTCAAAGACTATGTTGAAACTAGCATCCAATGTTGAAGAGGGAGTGTGAAAATTGTCAACATTTCCTAGCTAGTTTGAGGCCTAAATTGGCTAAAATTGTAAATAGTTTTGGTTCTGGAGTTTCACACGTGTGAACCAGGCCACAATGTTTTTATTTACTGTATTTTTTTAGTATGATGAAGTGTCAAACTTCATACCCTTCAAAATGAGACCATTTTGATGTATTTTGGTCATATAAGCCATTTTTAGCTATTTTTCCTATATAGGGAATATCTAGGGTCAAGTACCTTCTAGAGAGAGGAGAGAGAGTCATCTTCCTCATCCATAAATAGTAGGGAAGTCGTGGAGAACAGGGTGGAGAAACCTTTTGTATGCTTCATTGAGATCAATAGATCATTGTCATTGTTTCTTCCTCCATTGAGAGCATTGTTGTGTGTATTGTCTTCAAGCTATTGTGTATGATCTTAGGTGCTTTCCAAAAGTGATAGGCTGATGTATTATGGACTGTATAATGCTATTTTGGGCCGCACTTGATGTTTATGGAAGTTTCCATTTGTGATAAATGCTTTTTGATCAAGTTCTTTGCATTCTAGGTAGCATAGAATGTGTTGCCAATTCCTAGCTTATGTAGTTTGGAGTGCAAGCATTCAAGCCAATGATCTTGGAGTTTAGATCCACTTAGGATCTGTATTTTTCACAAATGTCATACAAAAAATGTGTATGAACCCTCGTTGATCCATCGCTGGATAGCGGATGGCATACCATCACATTTATCACCTAGAAAGCTTGATACCATTCATATGTAGCAAAGAGATGAAAGCAATGATATGAAATGAGCAAAACCACATACCGTAGAGTAGAAGCAGATGACTTCAAGCCAGGGAGGGCACAATCTCTATCGTGAGCATATCTTCCAACCTTCTTCTCATCGTATAGTAGAAAAAACTCATTCGACAACAAGCTACATATAGTGGTTCCGTAGGAAGTACCGTGGAAGCTCCCTTTCAGCCAAAATTGGTGGGAAAATATTTTTTAAAAAGTATCATATATGGTTGGGTTGGCAACAAAGGTTAGGACCATCAAATCGTATATGTTTATTTATAGCATGGTCAAGGTTGGTAACTTTTGATAAAGAAGAGTCCATGAGAGAGAGAGAGAGAGAGACGGTTTGTGCGACGTCTGACGTCCGTCAAAAGACATTATATACATCCAATGGAAAATGCCACGTCATCATTAAAAATTGATGACGTGGATTTTTGTTTTTATATTTTAAGATGATGATGTGGAATTTTCTCTTTTCAAAGAACTTTAAAATGGGTATTAGCTGGCCTTAAAAAAAATTAACAACACATTTATTTCTTAAAGGTCAATTGACATTATGAAATCTTTTACAAACGATATTTCAAGAAGAATGTCAACACATTGATCAAGTGACAATGTGTCTAGGCCTTTTGAGAATCATATAAGATAAGTTCATCAATAGTTGTGACCAAAAAATTGATTCGTTTGCAAATTTAGATGTTCATAATAAATGTAGTCATTAATGTCTCCTTTGGTATTATTGAAAACAAGCTACAATTTGATTTTTTTAGCTTTCGTATTTAAGCACTCTGAGTGGTAAAAAGAAAATATATTATATTAAGCTCACACTTGGTTGTTTAAAAGAGTTGGAATAATCACTTAGGTAGGTGATGCTCGAAAATTGTAAATCTTTGCCACGTTTTATATAGTCCTATTTAATCATTTAGAGTGGCCACAACCATAAGAATTGGTTTGTTGTCGCTAGTGATTATTTACTTTTATTTAACATAACTTATATATATTTAGGTCAGTTAGTTACAATTGAAATGCTTTTAATAGTGTGGAAGTTAGATTTGAGACTTTGTTGATCATTTTTTGTTTTATTTATAAAACAAAACATGTTGTTATTTTTTTTAATGCTATATTTACTAAAAAAAATCAAGTACTTGCTAATTAATCAAGTTGACATTACTCAATTGAATTAACGAGTTCATTGAATTTCATGCTCTAGTCATGTTCTTTGTCCATGCACATGAAAAATGAGAGGATGTAAAATGATAAGAGATTTTAATTTGGGTCATTTGCTAATATATTTCAATATCACAAATTATAAATTAAAAAAGAAGAATGCTTGGTTGACACATCATCTTTTTTATACTGCATGATTTGTGTAGCTATCAAAATTTAAAAATATCTGAAGTGATGATCACAATATGAAATTTTGGATTTTGCGAGCTACGAAGTATCCCTCTAGAATTTGAGCCTAGGCATTTCTTGCCTAAGAAAGACTAGTTTTAACTTTTCTATAGATGGGGATGACATAAGCACTTATGTCATACTAGAGAGGCCAAACACACACACACACACTGTGTGTGTGTGTGTGTGTGTGTGTGTGTGTGTGTGTGTGTGTGTGTGTATTTGTTCTGATGTATAATATGTCTCTTTTTGTATGACTTATGTCATCAAATTGTCACTTTATAATATGTAAAGAGTGTAGATATTTACGTCATTTTTGTTGAATTTCACACGTGTGGATTGTCCACAACATGTACTTGTAATCTCCTAAGGTGTGTAGATGCACCAAGATCAAGACTAGATTGAGATTCAAGATCAATCTTAGATCCTATGGCAAAAACACACTACTACATGCATTCAATCACTTCCAATTCTCACTCACACGTGTGGGAAGTATTCAAAAAATAATCTAAGTAAAAACAAGCTGCTCTCCTCGGGTAGAGAGAGAAAAAGCATCATGATCTCTCAAGTAGAGAGAGAAAGCTAAAAATCCAATAACACACAAAATCCATATAATCACCAGATCAATTAGCTTCAAAATGAGGAGTACAATGATACTAGTAGATCCACGAGCTACCACTATGCTTAACTATGATTGGACCATACTTTGTCACCTCTTAATCCTATTGGACCATTGATCCATGCACCTCTTAGTTCTATTGGACTATATTCAAGCACACCTCAAATTCCTATTGGATCTCACATGGTTCCACCTCTAAATCCTATTGGACCTCTTAGAATTCATCAAACAAAAGCATTACACTTGTCTACACTCTAATTGGCATGATCTTACTCTATTTTGGCTCAATAGTGGCATTACAAGTGGAAATGCATAATTTGCCATCTATGCCAAATTTGTTCCTATCAACATCCTACACCTAGATGCTTGATGTAAAAAACATAAGACCCCTATATCTAACATAGATAATCTTTTTCAATTCTTCACACTCCTCCTAAAAAAATATCTATGAAGATTTGAACATTGATCTTGATATAACTCCAAGATTAGATCTATGCTTGATGAAAGCACTTTTGCTCAAAGGCTTGGTGAGTAGATCGGCAATACAAGAGGACGAGTTGACATGCTCCAAATAGATTTCTCCTCCAATAAGCTTTTCTCTCACAAAATGGTGTGCCACTTCTATGTGCTTTCTTCTTGCATGAAATATGGGATTATTGGCAAGAGCTTGGGCCGAGATGTTATCACACTTGATCATTGATAGATCATCTTCCTTGATGCACTTTAGCTCCATTAATGACCTCTTGATCCAAAGCACCTCTTTGGTAGTTGTAGTGAGTGCTTTGTACTCGGCCTCACATGAAGAGAGAGATATAGTATCTTGCTTTTTGGAAAGCCAAGATATTAGATTGCCTCCAAGAAAGATAGTGTATGCACTAATAGACATTCGATCCATCTTGTCACTTGCAAAGTCCGAATCCGAGTAGCCAACAATGGATAGATCTTCACTTTTATAGAGTAAACCATAATCAAAAGATGAAGATACATATCTTAGAATCCTCTTGGCCATCTTCCAATGATGGATCTTAGGATCTTGCATAAATTGACTCAATTTGTGCACACAAAAACTTAGATCGGGCCTAGTAATGGTAAGCCAAATCAAGGAGCCTACAAGACTCCTAAAAAGTGTGATGTCCTCAAAGGATCTTTCATCACCTTTATTAGGATCTTTTACAATTTGCTCCATTCGAGTATCTATGCTCTTAGAATTTTCCATATGGAATTTTTTCAACATAGAGTGAGCATATCTAGATTGGCATATAAAGACATGATTTTCATAAAAATAAATTTCTAGGCCTAGGATGTAATGTATCTCTCCTAGATCTTGCATTTTAAACTCACATCCAAGTGCTAGTTTGGTTTCATCAACTAGCTTGATACAACTTCCACAAAGAATAATGTCATCAACATAAATTAGAAGAATGACAATATTGCTATCAACAAACTTTAGATACATGGAAGGATCATAGTCACTAAGAGTACATCCTAGTGAGATAAGAAAAGAATTAAGTCTTGAATACCATGATCTTGGTGCTTGCTTGAGTCCATAAAGACTTTTGAAGAGCAAGCAGACGTTGGACTCATCCTTGATGAATCCTTGAGGTTGTTCCATATAGATCTCCTCCTCAAGACCATTTACAAAAGCATACGATACATATAATTGGAACACCTTCCTCTTGAAAAAACAAGCAAGAGAAATAAGAATTCTTATTGTCACCATCTTTGCAATGGGTGCAAAGGTCTCTTCATAATCAAGACCATGGATTTGAGCAAATCCTTAGTGACATAATCTCGCTTTATGCTTGTTGATGGTGCCATCACGATTGAACTTGATCCGAAATACCCACTTGAAACCAATCACATGCTTGTTGGATGGAGGATCCACAAGCTCCCAACTGGTATTGTTGGTGATCAATGCATCATACTCTTGCTTCATGGCATCATACCACTCCTTGGTATTGAGTGCCTCTTGTACATTCTTTGGCTCTTCATGAGAGACATAAAAAATATAATTAGTGGAATCAAGATCCACTTGTTTGCCTTTGTCAACATATGAGAGCCTCTTAGGCTCGGATCTATCTCTCATGGATCTTCTTGGTGAAAAAATCCAAGGAGAGTCTTCTTCAAATCTCGACCCCATCACATCATGATTGTCTTCAAAATCAATAATTGATGATGCATCCATAGATTTCTTGATATCGACCTCTTCAAAAGATGAGTGTTGATCTTCATGAAAGACAACATCTCTACTTTCAATAACTTGAGAAGTAGAGGGTATAAAGACTCTATAGGCCTTCTTGGTGGATGAGTATCCAACCATAATCCCTTTGCATGCACCAGGATCTTCCTTCTTCCTTGCCTACAAGGGAATATGGACAAAGCATAAGCATCCAAAAACTCTAAGGTGATCAACCTTAGGCTTCTTCAAATATAAGATTTCATATGGTGACTTTCCTCCAAGAGCTATATGTGGGAGCCTATTGCAAAGATAATTTGCACAATTAATGGCTTCTCCCCAAAAATCTTTGGGCAAAGATGCCTCAATTCTCATAGATATTGCACATTCACATAGAGATCTATTCTTCCTCTCGGCCACTCCATTTTGAGATGGAGAGTAGGCACAAGAGAACTCTCTTTTAATGCCTTCAAGCTCACAAAAATCTTGAAATTTATTGGAGATATATTCCCCACCTCCATCACTTCTAAGAGCTTTAATCTTGAATGAAAATTGCTTCTCTACATAAGCTTTGGAAATAAGGAAATGATCAAACACCATAGATTTAGAAGCAAGAAGATATATCCAAGTGAATCTTGTGAAATCATTAATGAAAGTAACAAAACAAGTGGCTCCTCCCTTGCTTGTAGTTGATGAGAAATGCACATCCGAATGGATTAACTCCAAAGGATGCTTGCTTTTGATAGAAGATCTTGTAAATGGCTTTTTGTGAGATTTATCAATAGCACAAGCCTCACAAGGCTTGATCTTCTTGGAGAATGACTTTGGCAAGCCAATAGCTTTGGCTTCTTTGATCATAGAGAGCATGGATTTGTAGTTGGGATGTCCCAACCTCCTATGCCATAAGTCCTCCATAGAGAGCTTGTTCACAAGAGCAACATTACAAGCATTCACATACTCATTTGGATCTAGTTTATAGATGCCACCAAATCTAGATCCTAATGCAAGTATCTCATCATTCTTCTTGATAGTGCAAGTATCAACATTGAATTTTACATCAAGGCCATTATCAAGCAATTGGCCAACACTAATAGGATTCTTGGTAAGCTTAGGTACATAAAGAACTCTAGAGAGAGAAAGAACTTTAGAGGATGCAAGCTTCAAGGGAATGTTCCCAATTTCTTCAATTGGACATTCATAATCATTTGCAGTGTATATTGATTTCTTGGCTCCATCATAAGGTGCAATAGAAGAGAAAGAGTCCTTGGAGCTACACATATGTGAAGAGGCTCCACTATCAATATACCATAGGCCATCCTTCTTGAAAGGAGTAGATGAGAAACTAGAGACCATAAAAGATCCCTCTCCATCACTTGCAATAGTGTCTTCCTTCTCATTGGTAATGTTGGCTTGCTTGAGTTGATTCTTCTTCTTGAAGCAATTGGTGGCATAATGACCTTTCTTGCCACAATAAAAGCAGTTGATCTTCTTCTTCTTGAGCTTGGATGATGAAGCATTAGAAGAATCATCTTTCTCCTCATCTTTGTCTTTGGATTTGGCTTTGTTCTTGCTTGAGAATTGTTGATGTTGGTTCTTGCTCCTCCCTTTGTGCTTATCCTTGGCAAAGAGTGCTTTGCCATCATTATGAGTGAGAGAAAACTTGTCCATCCTCAAGAGCTTGTACTCTTGTCTTGATTCTTCCGAAATTAGCACACTTTGGAGAGCCTCCAAAGTTGGTAGCTCCTCCTTAATGGCATATGATTGGACAAGGTTATCAAATTCACTTCTCAAGCCATTGAGAATGACTTGAACTAGCTCATTTTGATTGATGGAATCACCAATACAAGCAAGTTCTCTATGAATATCTTTTACTCTCAAAACATAACTAGATGCACTCTCATCACTCTTTTGGCTACTTTGAGAGATTTGATTCCTAAGAGTGAGAAGCCTAGAGGTATTCTTAGCCTCATGGATAGTCTTGAGACAATCCCAAGCTTCTTTGGCTATTGTACAAGTACCTATCTCCCTCAATATCTCATTAGAGACATTCATCTTAATGTAGTGGAGAGCCATCCTAGCTCTCTTTTTGTATTTTTGAACCTCTTGAAGAACTTGTTCTTCTTCAAGTCCAAGAACTATGTCCATCACATCTTGAAGGATCAAGATGGACTCCATCCTCAATTTCCAAATTGAATAGTTTGAAGTGGACAATCTTTCACTTGGTTCCAACACGGATGAACCCATTGAAGACATTTGAAGTGAAGAAAACTCAAATGATGAACAATAAATGTTGTTAAACACTCTCAATAGGATCAAATAATAGAGTACTATCTCCTCCTATGAGAGATCTTGCAACTATTTGTGAATTGATTCTCACTAGCTACACAAATTTCTCTAAAACAAGATCTATTTCACATCAAATGATGGAGTATAGGCAAAGTTAGGATCAAACACTCTTAGCACATGTGAAGTACACTAAGAAACCAAATTTGACTCAAATACAATGATATTGCATGAAACAAAATGGCTAAGATCTCAAAACAGTGCCTAGATCACAAATAGATGAGATTGTTAAGCATTCAATGTGAAAATTGTCAACATTTCCTAGCTAGTTTGAGGCCTAAATTGGCTAAAATTGTAAATAGTTTTGGTTTTGGAGTTTCACACGTGTGAACCAGGCCACAATGTTTTTATTTACTGTATTTTTTCAGTATGATGAAGTGTCAAACTTCATACCCTTCAAAATGAGACCATTTTGATGTATTTTGGTCATATAAGCCATTTTTAGCTATTTTTCGTATATAGGGAATATCTAGGGTCAAGTACCTTCTAGAGAGAGGAGAGAGAGTCATCTTCCTCATCCATAAATAGTAGGGAAGTCGTGGAGAACAGGTTGGAGAAACCTTTTGTATGCTTCATTGAGATCAATAGATCATTGTCATTGTTTCTTCCTCCATTGAGAGCATTGTTGTGTGTATTGTCTTCAAGCTATTGTGTATGATCTTAGGTGCTTTCCAAAAGTGATAGGCTGATGTATTATGGACTGTATAATGCTATTTTGGGCCGCACTTGATGTTTATGGAAGTTTCCATTTGTGATAAATGCTTTTTGATCAAGTTCTTTGCATTCTAGGTAGCATAGAATGTGTTGCCAATTCCTAGCTTATGTAGTTTGGAGTGCAAGCATTCAAGCCAATGATCTTGGAGTTTAGATCCACTTAGGATCTGTATTTTTCACATGGTATCAGAGCTGGTTGGCTTCTATTTACAGTAAGTATTCCATTTTTGGTGATATTTGGATGTTTGATCAAGTTCTAGCATGATTTTGCATTGCTTTGTTGATCAAATCTTACTAACCTTTGTTTTGTGAGTTGAACTTGTGGATCAAAAGCATATTTCAGGTCTATTGAAGATCAGAGGCTGAAAAGAAACTATTTTGGATCAGATCATAACACCTAATCATTTGTGATTGTGAGGCTTGTGCATATTCAATACTAACAATGTTCTTTTCAATCCTATTGTTGACAATCTCCATTCTTGGATGAACACTCTCCTTAAGTGGATGAAACTTCTCCTTAAGTGGATGACAAATGCTCTTTTGAGTGAGTTGTAATTCTCCTAAAGGCTGAGCAAAGCTCCCATTTGGATGAAAGATCCCCTTTTTTGGGTGAACATATTGTAAGCTCCATTGTGAAGAGCATATTGTAAAGATTGTCATCAATTTTGGCATAAATTTTGGTGTACTTTGTTGAGCATGTAAGTAACTCTCCTTATGTAATTTGATTGGAGCATTTGCTGGAAGGTGTTAACCATTACGCAAGTGTGTTTTCAGGTTCTTAACAGGTTGAGGAACATTCTCATGTGAAGTGATCTTAGATCTACATCTAAACACCAAGATTTGACAAGATAGTGAAGCTAGTCTTGTGATTCACTAAGTGTGCTCATTCATTCACCTCTAAATCTTGTATTTATCACTTGCTGGAGTTTATAAACTTTTAGAAGTGTGGTTTACATGTGGTTTTACAGGTTGAATCAATATCTTAGTGTGTTGATCATATGTTGATCAAGTTTGTTCATTACTAGGTAATCTTGGCATCCTAGTTTTGGGTATTTTCTAAGAATGCAAGTAACTCTTCACACCATAACTTGATTTGGTCACTTGCTGGAAAGTTTGAGAGCTTAAGCAAGAGTGTGTTCAGGTTGGTTTGATTTTGTAATCCATTCTTAGTGTGTGCAAAGTGTTGCATGTGTTTCAATCTTCCTTTCTATGCTTGGAAACCATCTAGGTTCAAGATAGAAGTGTTTTAGGGTCCTAAATCTTCATAGATCTCTTTATCTATCATTTTTTGAGAGAAAAGTGAGTGCTAAGTGCTTTAGGACAGAACCTAAAAGTTGAAGAAACATTAGAATCATGGCTTCCAATGGTGGGATCATGCTAGAGTCTAGTGAAAGGTTGAGTTCATCAAACTACTCTACTTGGAAAGTGAGGATGGAGTCCTTACTTGAGTTGAATGAACTCATGGACATAGTTGCAGAAATTGAAGAGAGACCTCTCACACTTCAAGAGCAACAAAGGTTTGATAAGAAGGCCAAAAGGGCTCTTCATATCATTAAAATGAATGTTACAAATGAACTTCTCAAGGAAGTTGGAAAGTGTCAAAGTGCAAGTGAGGCATGGAATGCCTTAAAGAAGCTCTTTGAATCAAAGTCCACATCTAGGGTATTGACCCTAAGGAGACAAATATTTTCTAGTAGGCAAAGAGAGGGTGAAAGTGCTCATGCATTTATCTTGAGAGTTAAGTCCCTAAGTGATGATTTAGCATGCATTGATGAGAACATAAAAGATGGTGAAATAGTCCAAGTTATGTTGAATGGTTTGCTAAATGAACATGCTAACCTTGTGCAAAGTTTTGCCATTCAAAGAGTCTTGCCAAGTGTGGTTGACTTGCAAGAAATCTTATTGGCTGAAGAACATAGGTTGCAATCAAAGCTTGATGGTGCATCCTTGCAAGGTGGAGGTGAAGAGGCTTTGTTCACAAAAGGCAAATTCAAGGGCAAAGGTAAAGGCAAAGGGAAATGGTCCAAAGGTGGTAACTTTGATCATGATGATCACTCTTCCTCTTCCTCTTCTACTAAGAACAATAAGTCAAAGTTCAAGTGCTTTTATTGTGGGATAAAAGGTCATTTTGCAAATGAATGTTATAAGAAGAAAAGAGAGCAAGGAGAGAGGCAAGGAAATCTTACAATAGATGAGGAAGAACATAACACATGTGAATCACTTGTTATGACTTCAAGTTTGTTAGCCAACATAGATGATAATGATCCTTGGTGGATTGATAGTGGAGCCTCATCTCACATGACAAGACATAAGGAATACTTTACATCCTTATTGTCTTATGAGGGAGAAGGTAACATCATCTACACTGCAAATGATGGTCAATGTGACATCAAAGGCATAGGCACTATTCCTATTTCCCTTTCAACAAATAGGAAAGCAAATCTTGAAAATGTTTTGTACATTCCTTCAATCACTAAGAATTTGCTTAGTGTAAGTCAAATGATTGACAAAGGACTTGATGTGGAGTTCATTGGAGATGCATGTTTGATAAGTAAATGTGGATCCTTGATTGCTCAAGGTAGGAGGCATGGTAAACTTTTCAATCTTGATGCATGTGTGATCTCTAATCATGAAGGATGTATGGCTAGGGAGCAATTGACAAACCAAGAAGTTTGGCACAAGAGGTTGGGCCATCCCAACTTCAAATCTTTGGAGGTAATGGCAAAGAAAGAGCTTGTTCTTGGTCTCCCTAAAAGTCTTGTTGCAAACAATAGTGTTTGTGAACATTGTGCCTTGTCCAAATCTCATAGACTTGCTTATTCTAGATCTACTTCTAGATCTAAAGAAGCTTTTCAACTTGTGCATTCTGATATTCATTCTTCTAGTACAACTAGCAATGGTGGGGCAAAGATGTATGCAACTTTCATTGATGACTTTAGTAGGTATACTTGGATCTATCTTCTTAAAAGTAAGGATGAAGTGTTTGCTGCATTTGTCAAGTTCAAGAATGAAATGGAAAACCAATTCAATACAAAGATCAAATGCTTAAGATCTGATAATGGAGGGGAATACACCTCAAATAGGTTCAAAGACTTTTGTATAGCACATGGGATTAAGAGGGATATGTCTAGTCCTAGGACTCCACAACAGAATGGAGTGGCCGAGAGGAAGAATAGAACCCTGTGTGAATGTGCCAAGGCAATGAGACTACATGCTAATCTTGCTAAGTCTTTTTGGGGGGAAGCTTTAGCATGTGCTAACTATCTATGTAATAGATGGACAAGTGCTTCCTTGGATGGTAAAACTCCTCATGAGGTTCTTTATGGTAGAAGGCCGAGTGTCAAGCATTGTAGGATCTTTGGATGTACATGTTTTGTCAATATCACACTTGATGATAGAACTAAAGAAGATCCTTCATCAAAGAAGGGTGTGTTTGTTGGCTATAGTGAAGTAAGCAAGGCTTACAAAGTGTACATTCCTTCTACAAAGAAAGTTGTCATAAGTAGGGATGTCATCTTTCATGAAGAGAATGTTTCCAATGTTGTTGATGTTGATGTTGATGTGCCTACTAATCATCATGATGTGCAAGATGTCTTGGATGAAGATGGAGATGCCACTCCAAAGCAAACTTCAAGGAAGACTCAAAGGCAAAGGGCTAAGCCATCAAGGCTAACCTATGATGAAAAAGGAAAGCAAGTGGTGGACAACTCTAACTTTGCTTTTCTTACCTCTTTTGATGAACCAACTTGTGTAGGTGAAGCAATTCAAAAGAAGGAATGGATCCAAGCCATGGATCATGAGCATCAAGCACTCATCAAAAGCAACACATGGAGGTTGGTAAAGCTTCCAAAGGACAAGAAGGCAATTGTTTGTAAGTGGATCTTCAAGATCAAGACAAATCAAGATGGATCAATCAACAAGTACAAGGCAAGGTTGGTGGCAAAGGGGTATGCTCAAGAATATGGTATTGACTATGATGAGACCTTTGCACCCGTGGCAAAGATGGTAACTATTGGAATCCTAATCTCTCTTGCAACTCTTTATGATTGGGATATGTGGCAAATGGATGTTACTAATGCCTTCTTGAATGGTGATCTTGAAGAAGATATTTACATGGAGCAACCCGAGGGCTATGTTTCACATGATGAGCCTAATCATGTGTGCTATCTCCAAAAGAGTTTGTATGGGCTAAAGCAAGCACCAAGGAGTTGGTATGCTAAGCTCAATTCCTTCTTACTTTCTCAAAACTTTGTTATGAGTGAGTATGATCATTCTCTCTACTTTAGATTGAATGAAAATGATATCACTTTACTTTTGATCTATGTTGATGACATTATCTTAAGTGGTGGTAACAATCTAGATATAGATGAAATCAAGATGGCACTCAAAAGAGAGTTTGAAATTCAAGATCTTGGTAAACTTCATTATATCTTAGGAATAGAGATTATTAGAACTTCTAAATCTACATTCATATGTCAAGAAAAGTATGTTAACTCTATTCTAAAAAGGTTTCATATGGAAGATTGTAAAGTTGTTTCTACTCCTATGGAATCAAATGTAAAGCTAACTACAAGAAGTAATGAAAGATCCTTCAAGGACATTACTCTCTATAGAAAGCTAATAGGATCTCTTATATGGTTAACCATCACAAGACCTGATCTAAGCTTTGTGGTTGGTAAACTAAGTCAATTTATGCAAGATCCTAGTGAGGCTCATTGGAAGCTAGGAAAGAGAGTACTTAGATACATCTCGGGATCTAGAGATTTTGGCATCTTGTATGGAGGTACTACACCTAACCTTTGTGGATTTTCAGATTCAGATTTTGCAGGTGATCAAATGGATAGGAAGTCAACAAGTGCCTTTGCAATCTATCTTGGAGATGGAGTGGTCTCATGGCTATCAAAGAAGCAACCAACTATCTCTCTATCTTCCACCGAAGCCGAGTACAAGGCATTAACAACATGCACCAAGGAGATTCTTTGGATCAAGAGGATGTTATTGGATCTTCACTTGCTGGAACCAGAGAAGACTCCAATCATACTTTGTGATAACCTTTCAGCCCAAAGCTTGGCAAGCAATCCTGTTTTTCATGCAAGGAGCAAGCACATTGAGATTGCTCACCATTTTGTGAGAGATCAAGTCATTGCCAAAGAGGTGGAGCTTCAACATGTCTCTTCAAAGGAGTGTGTGGCTGATATCTTCACCAAACCATTGGGAAAGGACCTATATTTAATGCATAGATCTAATCTTGGAATGTGCTCAAAGACTATGTTGAAACTAGCATCCAATGTTGAAGAGGGAGTGTGAAAATTGTCAACATTTCCTAGCTAGTTTGAGGCCTAAATTGGCTAAAATTGTAAATAGTTTTGGTTCTGGAGTTTCACACGTGTGAACCAGGCCACAATGTTTTTATTTACTGTATTTTTTCAGTATGATGAAGTGTCAAACTTCATACCCTTCAAAATGAGACCATTTTGATGTATTTTGGTCATATAAGCCATTTTTAGCTATTTTTCCTATATAGGGAATATCTAGGGTCAAGTACCTTCTAGAGAGAGGAGAGAGAGTCATCTTCCTCATCCATAAATAGTAGGGAAGTCGTGGAGAACAGGGTGGAGAAACCTTTTGTATGCTTCATTGAGATCAATAGATCATTGTCATTGTTTCTTCCTCCATTGAGAGCATTGTTGTGTGTATTGTCTTCAAGCTATTGTGTATGATCTTAGGTGCTTTCCAAAAGTGATAGGCTGATGTATTATGGACTGTATAATGCTATTTTGGGCCGCACTTGATGTTTATGGAAGTTTCCATTTGTGATAAATGCTTTTTGATCAAGTTCTTTGCATTCTAGGTAGCATAGAATGTGTTGCCAATTCCTAGCTTATGTAGTTTGGAGTGCAAGCATTCAAGCCAATGATCTTGGAGTTTAGATCCACTTAGGATCTGTATTTTTCACATTCAACTGTGATTTTGGATCAACCAAGCAATCTCTTGACCAAACCAAATGTGTCCACCCAGGTCTAGGAGCCCTAGCTAACCCTCTTCAAAAGCGTATAGCTTCTGATTGGCTCAACCAAATGGAATGAAACTGATTGCATCAAAAACTAGACAAAAATAGCTTCAAAACAAGCTATCAAGCAAGATAAATGGATCAAGCATAAGAGAGAACTTCCAAACTGAAATTGGATGTTCCTCACATGTGTCTGAGCACCTTATTCCGTACAGTACCAGGTCAGACCCAATCAATGTCGTTTTGATCTCTTTTGATCCAAAACTGAACAAGATAGCTAGGAAAATGGGCCTTGACAATTTCTAGCTCAAGATTGATAAAAAGTTTTCACTTAGATGGATCAAAATGCATGGTAACCTTAGGTAGGCTCTGATACCATGTGAATTTCACACGTGTGGATTGTCCACAACATGTACTTGTGATTTCCCAAGGTGTGTAGATGCACCAAGATTAAGATTAGATTGAGATTCAAGATCAATCTTAGATCCTATGGCAAAAACACACTACTACATGCATTCAAACACTTCCAACTCTCACTCACACGTGTGGGAAGTATTCAAAAAATAATCTAAGTAAAAACAAGCTGCTCTCCTCGGGTAGAGAGAGAAAAAGCATCATGAGCTCTCAAGTAGAGAGAGAAAGCTAGAAATCCAATAACACACAAAATCCATATAATCACCAGATCAATTAGCTTCAAAATGAGGAGTACAATGATACTAGTAGATCCACGAGCTACCACTATGCCTAACTATGATTGGACCATACTTTGTCACCTCTTGATTGTGCAAAAAGTACAAAAAGGACCAAGAGTGGATTCTAATCTGATCCTCAAGAGGGATTGGTTGTCAGATTACTTGATCTATCAATCTACTTGAGGTTAAGATCAATCTAGATCAATTCTAGACACAAAATCCTAACAAGAACAATCATTAATTGAAGGTAAGTGTACTTTATGGTTTCACACGTGTGAAACACTGTCTGAGTACAGACTCCAACCTGAAAATCAAGTACACATTGATAGAACCTCAAAACAATCAAAACAAATGTAGACAAATGGAGAGAATCACTCTAAATTGCTTCCAAAACCAAGATTGGTGTCTCACATTGATTATGGCCAAATGTGGCTCTATATATACAATAAGTGGGAGCTCGTGGTACTGATCATCCCTATGATCCCACATGTGTGAAGGTGCTTTGTCATATGATGATTCATCATGCAAAATTGACACTTGGACAAAACCTTCTATTTTGAGCACTTTTGGTCCTACTTGGAAATCTTCTAGAAGTCAAAATTCACCTACTTCAGCTTATTCCACACATGTGAGCTGTCCTCTACACATGTGATATGACACCTAACCAAAGGATGTGGCTCATGCAATCAATAGATTGATGCCATGTGTCATATGTCTATAAAACTAGTTTTTGGCCTTTTTAGCCACTAGAACTTGAATTAAATCATATGTACAACCTATATAATTATGGTACATGACAAGTACATTATTTTCACACTGGGAACAGGCTCCACACATGTGTAATCATCTATATACAAGATTTTTGGCCTCTACCAAGCTTATTTTTGCATTTTTCACATTGATCCTATTGGACCATTGATCCATGCACCTCTTAATTCTATTGGAGTATATTCAAGCACACCTCAATTTCCTATTGGACCTCACAAGGTTCCACCTCTAAATCCTATTGGACCTCTTGAAATTCATCAAACAAAAGCATTACACTTGTCTACACTCTAATTGGCATGTGTTTAGCCTCTTACTCTATTTTGGCTCAATAGTGGCATTACAAGTGGAAATGCATAATTTGCCATCTATGCCAAATTTATTCCTATCAACATCCTACACCTAGATGCTTGATGTAAAAAAAACATAAGACCCCTATATCTAACATAGATAATCTTTTTCAATTCTTCACAATTTTCATAAAGATTATTGCCATCATTTAGGATAATCTTTTCCAAACATCTCTACTTCAAGTGTTTGACTAGCAAAATTTGGAAAACGACATGCTAGTTTAGCTAATTTATTTTTTACAGTCAAAGTGTACATGTCCACTTCACATACAGTTGTACTTTCTTATACATGTAGTGTGAAATGAAATACTCATTGACATAAAAGCATTTGCTCTCTTTGTTTAGAAGTTAAATGAGATTCTCCATGAAAATATCTAAGATTTAGATTTCAAATCTTTCATGAGAATGTTAGATGTTGTCTAAAGGACTATGAAATTCTCATCTATTCTAAGTGCAACTTCAAATGATTAGTAGGTTTTATCTCAATGAAAACGCCTTAAATTTAGATTTCAAATTTATTATGAGAATATTAGTTGATGTATAAAGGACTATGAAATTCTCATCTATTCCAAGTGCAACTACAAATGATTAGTAGTTTGAAAAACCAAGACTAGAATTTGAAGCTAGACTAGCATACAAGTGTATCATATCATACTCAATATTAAATAGCACAAAGTTGACCAATGCCATGATTGTGATAATTTGAGTAAAGCATAACAATGCATGATAAAGTTAGGTATTATCTATTGTGGATTCATGTCACTTCCATGATGTTGCTATCAAAATAATTTGTTTCATGGAAGTTTCATACAATAGAAGAAGTGTGTAAGATGATATTCCATCTCAAGATCTTAGAACATATATTCGTCTCACCTAGAGATATGTTATGATGTTTTTGAATGATTAAAAAATTGTTGCACTGATGCTTTCTAGCTACCCATCTAGGTGGGTTAAAGCAAATTTTGACATGGTGGACAATAAGTAGTTGGTAGCCTTACAATGTAGTTTTACCATGTTTTGTAGCATAATAAAAATGTTTTCATTCACCTTGTTATGATTTTTTTTTCTCTAGCTCTATTATGTATTGTTATTATCATCTAGCAATAACCAAAACATAGTATAAAGTACAAAGAACCTAAAGTTGTCATTTAGATGTATGCTAATAAGTATGATGGTACAAATCTTGGGGTTCTTAAGAAGTCATTTTATGAATTGAGTAATGCAATATAGACACAATTAAATAATGTCTGGTTAGAATAAAACTAAATTTTTTTTGTAAAGAACACTAAATATGACTGGAAATTTGTATCTACAATATAAATAAGCTCTATGATAATATCAAACAGTAGAAACTATAGGAACTATAGCTCTGATACCATGTTGGAAATCTACCAGTGTCAGATTTCTCGGTGCGTGCACAACGTCTACTAGTAAAGGTTACGTAGGCGAGCACAAAAATAATGCGCTTTGCGGAAGCATTATCAGATCAAGAGCTAGAGCTTATTATCAGCACAATAAAATCTAATATACAAATAATTTATCTGCATGGCATGAATCAATGAATCAGAACAGAATGATAATGCATTGGACAAAGTACGACACAATTTAGATCGTTGGAATAGAAATTATATAATCACAGATAGTACAAGTCTGAATGCAGATACAAGGCACATTCTTCTTGAAACAATACTCTGATATAACAAAGAGGAAGATCAAATTATTGCGCCCTTGCTTAAATTCTCTATCACTCTATCTTACACTATAATTGATTAAATTGTGATCTACTGATCTTATCATTTTACAATGACATACTTACATGAGCGTAGTCGGTGATGTCAGTTTAGTGGAGAGAAGAGTGGATAGCCATAATTTGTGCTTCCTCCTTTAGGCTGTTGGAGAGAGGGAGATGAACGAGTTGAGAAAAGGAGTCGTATGTTAGAAACAAAAAATAAGCTCAAAGAGGTAAGACGAACATGAACGAGAAACGAACTCGAACAGAAAATGTTCGTGCGCAGCGGAATGAGCTATACGACTCTCTCCGTAAGCATGACTATGCCTATCAGAACGAACAAAACGGTAGTGATGGGAATCACAGTTGTTCTTGATTCCATGGCCAAACTTTAATAAATGAATGAAGCTCTAGAAGAATGGTTTGTCGCGAATAGTAAGACAAACTATTCATCACAAATGATTCGCAAAGGGCTAGATGGTGCTCGACTGATAATTAGTCGCGAATGATTAGCGAAGACAAGACTAAATGTTAGTCGTCTATTACCAGAAAGAACAACTAGAAAGATCAGACAGAATGAATGATAAGCATAGCAATATTAACATAGATCTGAATGCAGAACAAAGAACTATGTCAAATTAAGTATATCATGTATACGTGTCAATAATGTGGTAGAGCACAAGAAAATAGCGGACGAAACCACGTGTCCTACAAAGCTTATACAATTTGTAAACGAATAAAACCTTATTGTTGACAATCAAGAATCAATGCGCAAGGCATCTACTTCGTCTCATTCATCAACTCATCAACTTATTCACTCATTAACCTGAATACCCAAATGGTATCCAATATATACATTATATTACAGGTGTGCAGATGTGGAAAGTACAGAGTGGATGTGTTGTCTGTAAGAGATCATCGGTGGCTGCAGTCGTTGTCCAATCTATTAGTGCAGCTGCATGGGGTGAGCATGAAAAGGGTGCGACGTCAGTTAGTGTTGAAGTGATCGTTGGTGATGACAATGCAAAAAGTGCGTCACTTTTATGAGTAGCCTAAGGATTAGATTTGCAGGGTGCCTTTGCTTTTAGGGCACCTTTGGCATTCTGTAAGATAGTGCCCTATTTTTGCCTATCACAATAACATGTGTAAAAACACAATGTCGCAATTCTTTCGTCTTTTCTTCATCTGTGCGAATTTGCCACAGAAGAAACACTTGACTTTCTTCTTCTTGGTCTTTGAAGTAGAAGGCTGAGATGAATCATCCTCTTCACCATCTTTGTCTCGATCCTTGGCTTTGTCTTTGTTGGATGCTTGAGAAAACTGGTTCTTGCTCCTTCCTTTATGCTTGTCCTTGACAAAGAGGGCTTTGTCACTACCACCATGTTCGATTTTGTTGATCCTGCTCGAGTTTGTTGATCCTAGAAAGTCCTGGAAAGAATTCCTTGGAGAGTTTCTAAAATAGGCGACTCTTCCTTAATGGCAAAGGACTAAAAAAGATTATCATAGTCATCTTTCAAGCCATTTAGAATGACTTAAACTAGCTGATCTTGGTTAATATTAACACCAACACAAGAAAGCTCTCTATGAAGATCTTTTACTCGCAAAACATAGTTTGATGCACTCTCCTCACTTCTTTGAAAACTTTGAAAAATTTGATTCCTAAAAGTGAGTATTCTAGAAGTATTCTTTGCTTCATAGATGGATTTAAGTGCATCCCAAGCATCTTTAGTTGTGGTGCAAGATCCTATCTCTCTCAAAATTTCATTAGATACATTCGTCTTAATGAAATGTAGAGCCATTATAGCTCTCTTCTTGTGCTTGGGTATTTCAAGCTGTGCTTGAGGCTCCTCCTCAATACCAAGCACAATGCCCATAATAGCTTGGAGTATTAAAATAGACTCCTTTCTAAACTTCCAGATTGAGTAATTAGAAGTATTAAGTCTTTCATTTGCTTCTAGGAGATATCCTCCCAAAGGTGCCATTATATGAAGACTTCTTAGTTATTGGACAACAATATGTTTGAGCTTGTTCCAATCAGACTTAATGTTGCTGCTCTCTTTCACTATAGGTATTTTCAAGGATATATGCTACCTTCCTATGTAAAAAACTTGCAACTATATTTGAGATGGATCTCAAATATTCTACAAAAAAACAAGATGATCTAGATCAGACACTCAAAATGTTTAAGACACTTTGACAAGTTTGAATCCTACTTTTGGAACGTGCGAAATGCTTCAAAAGAAACACTATTGATACTCAGAAGGCTCAAAGTGTTCAATTACTTCAAACTTAGTCTTGATCTTTAGTTTCTTGTGTAGGATGCTCAAAACAATGGACTTAGAACAAAGCAAGGTTGAATCAAATCAAAATGTGGTCACTTAGATTTTGGACCTATCCCTACCCTATTTAAGAGCTTATAACTCTTGATAGACATACCAAATTGATTTGATTTCAATTTCTATGGAAAGTGCATATCATAAGCTTTCCATGAAGCTATCACACCACTATCTTTGGATCAATTAACAAGGAGATAGAAGGGACTGAAAATCTTTGATTTTCACACGTGTGGAGTTCCAGAATTCCGTACTACCACTTTTTAGACCTGAAAATTCAGTTCCAATCCGATTTAATCCAAACACACTTCAGAGAAAAGTGAGAAAAAGGTATAACTGACTTTTTTCTTGATTTAGCTCTCAAATTCTTGTACAATCAGAGATCTTAGCATGGAAAGCTCAATTTGGATTTGATACCATGACAAAATTTTCAGAATTCACACATGTGGGGATGATCCACAAGTATGATAGATCTTATTAAGCTTTATGATTAAAACAATAAACTGATTCTAGATTGAATAGCAAGATCTAGTACAGAAGTTATGGCTTAACCACAATCTAGCATGCTAAGAATCAGAGAATGATAACAATGAATCATAAATGAGCAAAAGTACAAGAAATTAGTGTATGAGCATTAGCCTCAACACGAGTTAGAGAGAGAAAGAGAGAGATATATCAAGCAAAAATGGTGTGGATCCAAAATGGCATGAGATAGCTACAAAGCTTTGGTTCTTCATAAAAAAATATGAGAATGGCTACACATATTTATGGATTTTGAGGTAGGTCAAGGTAGAACCACATCCATCCACCTTTCAATGACATCTAAAGTGGAAACTAGTCTATGTGACATTTGTCACATCTCATGCATGTATCTCTACCTACTTTTACCAAGTGTCCTAGTTCTAACTAGATTTGTACAAATCATCATGCATGTGTCCATTTCACTTTGTGCATGCCTTGCATATCACTGTGGATCATTTACATTGTATGCATGTGAAATGCCACGAGTTTCTACAAGCATATTTTTTGCTATTTCTAAGTCTACAATCTATATGCAAGTTGTAATCATCAAACTAGATATGACAAATCCATATAGCTCGAGTTCTATCTAGGCCAAATTTGGCATTTGCAGTTATGAAACAACATACTTGCATAGTACAATGTTTGTAGCAAGCCTAAAGTCAAGATGGATTATTTTTCAATTTCAACACTCTTTGGATGCTTCACTTAGTCTCAAGAGAAGTTTACAAAATGCCTCATAACATGTAA